>CATIWF010236308.1:0-10688 GCA_949630135.1 Balakata baccata | reverse complement strand
ATAGTTATTAGATTTTTGACATTTTAGTGGTAAATTGTGAGATGTTGATATGTCTTGGATTTTTAAATGTATGATACATAATTTTGTAGTCTATGGTAAAGATGATGTCTTTTTAATCTCATTTTGCTCCTTCAGTATTTTCTTCAACTTCATTTTCTGATTTATAGTGATATTTGGTGCTCCTTCTTGAATGACTTCTTCTTTGGCTCCATTGTACTTTACTAATCAGCTATTGAGATATTGAATAATGTTGATAGTTTTTAAAAACCAGATCTAATTAGATATACCTATATAAATACTTAAACATATACCTTACATATAACTTTTGTACAGTTGCAGTTAATTTAATCATATGATAAGCTTTATTATTTTTAATTCCCATCAATAAATGAATAATAAAAATAAAATAAACATATAACAAATATATAACACATCTAAAGCGAAAATGAAAATTTTCAATATATGATATAGAAAATGAACATAAATTAAAAGATTGGATTACTTTTATGAATAGATAAGTATATAATCTACATATGCCTTATATATAACTTTGCACATTTACAGTTTTAATCCTCATGATAAAATTTATTATTTTTAATTCTCATCAATAAATGAATAATGAAAATAAAATAAACATATAACACAACTAAAGAAAAAATGAAAAATTGAAATATATGAATAAAAATAAATATAAATTAAAATGGATAAATTAGAAAATTAGATTACTTTTATAAATAGATAAATATATAAACTACATATACCTTTACATATAGCTTTTGCATAGCTACATTTTATTTAATATCCATGATAAGATTTATTATTTTTAATTCCCATTAATAAATGAATAATAAAAATAAAATAAATATATAAAAAATATATAACAAGATTGAAGATAAAAAGAAAATTTGAAGATGAGAATTAAAAAGACATTTTTCAAAAAATGTCATCATGTTATAAAAAGAATCAAAAATATTGAAATAATTTTCTATATATAAAAAGAATCAATATATATCATAAAAGAAACCATGTGGCTTTAGGACCCATAATTAAGGTCTAATATCATGTAATTTTTCACGTGGTTAATTTCACTCATAATCACTGAAATTTTGTATAACTTACTATAATATAACTTTTAAATATTTTATAACACAAAAATCACTAAACTATCTTTTTTCCATAAAAATTATTCTATCATTTTTTATTATTATTTCTTCAATTTCGTTTTTATTTTATTTAATTATTTTCTTTTTATGTTTAATTATTTAATTAAATAATTAAATATTGAATAGAAATTAAATAAATTTTATTTTATTTTAATTTAATTGAAATAAAATCAAAAATAAATATTATTAACATAACAAATATTTTAATAAAAATATTATTAATAAAAAATAATTAAAATAAAAAATATATGAAATATTTAAATTATTTTATTTTATTAATTTTATTACTTATTAAATTAATTAACTTAATTATTAAAAATTAAATATAAATAGTAAATAATTAAATAAAAGAAAAATAAAATTCAAGAAATAATAAAAAATGGCAGAATGATTTTTGTGGGAAAAAAATAGTTTAGTAATTTTTGTGTTACACAACATTTAAAAATTATTTTGGAATAAGTTAAATAAGTTCTTAACCCCGGCCTATTATCCACTTAATGATTTCGACGGTGTTTTGGATTACTGTTGAGAGTTTTAAAAACATGTTTTGAATTTTTTTTATTTAATTGATTGATTTTTTTAATTTTTTATAAATTGTTTTTTTTTTAAATCTTCTTTTAAAAAAATCATCTCTTTACCTACTTCTACCAAAATCAACTTTTAAAACTAAAAAAAATTTTGTTCTGTTTTTTTTAAGTATAAACGTGTATGATTGAGAAATTGAATGGCATGGAATTTGCGGGATTTTATAAGCATGAAAGAAGATTTGTGGAATTATGTTATAACCAGTTTTATTTGTGGTATTTTGCTACTTTGGTGGATTGGTTGTGTTTTTTTCCCATTTTTATGGAATAATTCAATAAAATAAAGAGAATAATCCAAATAAATAGTTCATTAAGAATGCTTTAGACTTTTCTTGTTCTTTCTTTACTTAAAAGAAAAATTCAACTTGTCCCAATAATTTTTATACCTATTCATATCCAACATGTATTAAAATACTTGTATTTAATCAATCAATTTACTTATATTGATATAAAAAAATTGGAACATGTAGCAATGACTATATATTTAATTAAGAAATAATACCAAAATTTCCTCAAGCAATTCCACTGTACACTTCAAAGACAGAAAAAATATGACTCTTTTTTCATAAAGCTAAAACTTGTATTATAAAAACTAATAAAATTTTATAAATAAAAGGATATATCTTTTACATTGAAAACATGTAATAGAAAGTATATATATATATGAGCAAGTGTCCGTATCATTTCTCCAAACTAATTTTCCATAAGATTAAGAGTGGATGTGGAGGCTAAAGTTTGAATCAAACCAATTAACTCTCCCTTGTGCCCAAAATATAACTGTAAAATAGTATAATTATCTTGATTTGAAAGGAATCTACAAATGCATCTAATAATAATAATAATAATAATAATAATAATAAAACTTAAGATTTAATAGTGGTCCTCCTCCGATCCAATACTCAAAGAAACAGGGGAAGAATTATCTCTTAAGAATCCAATTTAATCGTAAATCACAAAGTTATTTAGTCTTGATTTTGAACATTGTAATTATAAGAAATGGCCTTGGTTTTTGGCTTCTAATAAAAAAAAATGTACATCTTCTTTTTATTGAAAGCTAAAAAAAGGTTCCATATATTGGAAGTAATCTAAGATTGTTTTTACACAACATAATTTTCATATTTTTTTAAGTGTAAAATAACATGTGTTCTCAATTTATATCTTAACAAATTGAGACTAATCATATTCGTGTCAAATAGGGTTCTAAAGGGCGATAAAATACTCCTACAAAAATTTTAAAGTAGTTATCTATATCCAAGACTTAAACTTGAAATCTCGTTCATACCGTGTGATTTTCAAATATAATTTTCATATTTAATTTGCCTTGCGTACCTTTTTCAATATCCAAGTCTACATTTTCTCTTCTTCAAATTGCTTTCTATTGCTAAAGATGCTGTCAATATTCTTGTTAAATTTCATTCCAAGAAAATGTGACTGCTGCATCTTTGAATGTCAAACCCTAATTTTTATTTTCTTTTACTATGATCAATTAATCTTAGACATTTTCAATTTTAATTTGTAGATTCTCCAGACTTCCAGAAACTGTCATCACTCCAACAAATGATTAGGAATCTGATGTCAATGGAACAAGAAACTATTTCTTTCTTGCCAAACAAAATGCCAAACCATTTTACCACCCAACAACTCAACAAACTCTATTTAGTATTTATTGCTCCTACCTCAATATTTAAAATGGAAAAATAACATAAATAAATTCTGAATTTTGTCAAATTTTCCAGTTATATCCAATTTTAAATTTGTTCTATTTAAATTATATAAAATTTTATTTCTAAAACAAATGTAATATGAGTATTACTGAATCCATCTTCAGAATCAACTGGCTTGACGATGATTGACTAATTAAATATAAATGAATAATTAATTAAAGTTGGTTGATCAATTCACATTAGAACCAGCAAAATTCGGAGATAGATTCAATAATACCCATACTATATTTATTTCAAAAATGAAATTTATATAATCTAAATCAAAAAATTTTAAATTGGATATAATTGTGAAATATAGCCAAATTCAGGATCTTTTTGTGTTATTTTCCTTCTACTACAAGAAAACTTAAAAGAAATTTATGATGTCTCAAGCCCACAAAATCAAATGGGTAAACTGTTAAAACAAGGAATATTCTTGCTAATGAAAATTTCCCTTCTTCATTGCAGTCAAAGGTTCTTTTTGTTTGTTTTCCATTAATGTCATTTTTAACACTGAAAAGGGAAATACATATTTGTCACTTTAATATATGAGACAAATAAACTTAGTGAGGAATTCATTAAAGCTGCTATCTAACACACATAACATCCAAAATCTTGGAGAATTCTAGCACTTAAGTCTTGGAAACAAAAACATCTCCAAACGACAACCAAAACTAGCTCATAGATATTGTCGTTTTAACACCAAAAATTTGAGAAAGAGTTCGATCATCTCTAAGAAATCATGACTACAAAAATTTTCTTGCAGAATTCACTAAATGACTATTAGTTAACAAGCTCCCTTAAAATTTCCCCTTGCTTTAAATTTAGCCTTAGAGAGATCCGTCACTTGACTCCTATAAAATCAGTATGCATTTCTTTTTAAACTTTCAAAATTTAAATAACAATTAAAAAAAGGAAAAAGGGAAAAATGGCTGCTTGTTCTTACACCTTCACTATGCCTGTCAAGGTATCTTCTAACAGCAACAATCATGACCCTAATAAGCTGATGTTGGGCAAGATTAAAATCAATGGCACCTCTACCTCTACTCGGCCGCTGAAGGCAGATGCCCCTGCACAAACTGCAGGTGTAGCATTCACTTCACTTGCTTCTGTTTCTGGAAATTTGTCACCTGCCAAAGAGCAGATGAGGCAGAACATACCCACCAAGAAGCAGGACATCGATCCCCATCGACAGGGTCTTATAATTGAAGATGGTGTAGCTTATAGACAGACAGTTGTAATTAGGTCCTATGAAGTGGGAGCTGATAAAACTGCCACACTTGAAACCTTACTCTCTCTTCTTCAGGTAATTTGTTTTTAATATCTTGTTGAATTATTAATCTATTTGCTGCATACTGATAAAACAGGTCATTGTGTTTAGGAAACTGCATTGAATCATGTATGGTTATCAGGACTTCTGAGCAATGGATTTGGAGCTACTCATGGAATGGTGAGGAATAATCTCATCTGGGTTGTCTCCAAATTGCAAGTTGAAGTTGATCATTATCCAATCTGGTAAAATAAATTAATCTACATTTATCATTGGTTATATCTCAACTTTAACTATCTATCTTCAGAATAATTAAACTTCAAAATCATTGCAGGGGAGAGGTATTAGAAATTGATACATGGGTTGGAGCATCAGGAAAGAATGGAATGAGAAGAGATTGGCTAATCCGAAGCCAAGTAACAGGCCTTGTTTTCGCCCGTGCAACAAGGTTTGTTTTTAATCTGTTTACGTTTATTATGTTATTATTGTTTCAATTTTCCAACATTGTTCTGATCAAAATCAAACATGAAACAGCACATGGGTGATGATGAACCAGAAAACCAGACGCCTGTCCAAAATGCCAGAAGAAGTAAGGGCTGAGATTTCTCCTTGGTTTATAGAGAAACAAGCAATCAAAGAAGAGATTTCTGAGAAAATTGCCAAGTTGGACAATAAAGCAAGATATGCCATCTCTAACCTCAAGGTGAATAATACTACTGCAGATTAATAACAGCCGGTTTTCAAATTATAACCATTGCAAAACTGTTAGCAACCATCTATAACAGCCGCGGAAGTACATGTAGCTGTTGTCAATCTGTTGCTGTTGTAGACCAATGACAACAATTATAATACATATTGCAATTTAATGTTTTACCAACTAACATACAATTTCTGATTTTGTAGCCCAAAAGAAGTGACTTGGATATGAATCACCATGTCAACAATGTCAAGTATGTAAGATGGATGCTAGAGGTAATTAAATCTATTTAAATTATGATTAAATCACGTTTTATTTGCTAAATAAATTAAAACATTGCTTCTGCAGACAATCCCTGATCAGATATTGGAATCGTATCAACTATCTGGTATCATTCTAGAGTACAGAAAGGAATGTGGGAATTCGGACATTGTTCAATCCCTATGTGAACCAGATGAAGATGGAATCCTTAATCCTGGTCTGAAACAGACCAACAGCATTCCTCCGCTTAATGGGTTCTCATTAGCATCTGAAATAATGGAAGGAAATGGTCTGTTGGGTTCTCTGGATAAGGCTCCATTAAAGTACACTCATCTCCTTCAGACCAAAGGTGAAACTGATCAGAATGAAGAAATTGTCAGAGGAAAGACAAAATGGAAGAAGAAGATACGTACTATGCCGTTTTCCACTTAGAAAATTACAAATTTCTGAAAGTACTAAGGGATTGTTGGCAGTGTGATTGAAAATCATTGTGACATCGTTCTCAATTCAATGGCATACATGAAAGGGATTTGCTGTACATTTCCATGATTTTTGGACATTTGTGATCTTGGACTTATTGCGGGGAGATGAATAGATGTCCTAATAACTTGTGAATAAGGTAAGTGATGAAATACCAGCTAGTTCAATTGACAGGGACATACCTACTACGAAATAGTCATGGATAAAAGATGTAACGTCCTGAGTTCTATATTCGATCTGTACAAATTGTAAAAAAGAAAAAGCCAAGTAATGAAATGATCAGGATGAAACAAATATCTCTTAAGGATTATTTTGGTTGTAATTTGTTGTGTACCTATGGTGATGATTCTGAAAAATGTCCTACATATTATTGTGGAAAGATCAATAATTTAAAAAAAAAAGAAAGAAAGAAAGATTCCATTATATTATTGCCCGTCTAACGTTTGTGTTTTTGCAAAGAATTATATTTCTTGTTACAAGGAAGAGAGTGACATACCATTTTTTGTTCAACATGGGAAAGACATTAATAAATTTGCTTAGACAAAAAAGATGAGATAGTACAATAAGGTTAGTGATCTGCAGTTTTAGAAGCTTTTTAATTTTCTTTTTCTTATTTCCTTATATAATAACACTAATATCTGCATCGAAGTGGAAGATCTAGTTCCACCTTTGGTATAAAGCTTCACTTTTTTTTAATAGAAAAATTTCTCTAAAATTAACATGAAGAATAACTATTATCATTAAGAAATAAATAAATAAAAGAAGGGAGAAAAAAAAAAAAAACTGAAAGTAATGGAGAAGGCTCAAATGGGCCGTGAATATTTTCCTTTGTTAATTGCAACAGATTTGTAATAACTTATGGCTCAATTGATTAGAAGCACTTCTGAACAACTGCCGAGAGAAAAAAAAAAAAGAATATTCTCTAATGAAGAAAACTGTGATCCACCAACCTAATAGAATGCATTTACAATTCTATGAAGTAAAAAGGGTATTTACAACATCGATGAATACCCACAAGAACACAATGGAATCAGAGAATACTAACTCATCGTTCCATAAATCATTGCCTCTTTCTCCTCGTACTTTGATGCAGTTGCCATGACCAAACAAAAAGAGATGTTACAACGCCAACTCCAACAGATGCCCAGAAGATGACCAACCACGCCGGCATTGACTTAGGATACAAACCTGGTATGAACATAACATAAAAACCTGCGCTATCTTTATGAAACACCAATCTTGAAAGAAATCAATAACAATACTTCGCCACTATGACAACATTAGTAAGTATAGACAACATACCATGTCCAAACTTGATGCAGATGAGAAGTTCAACACTGCAAATAGCAAGTGAAAGCCAACAAAATGCCCCAACTTTCGTATTAAAGATGTGTCCAAAAAGTAATCGTCTCAGACACTTAGTGTACGCATTCATAAAAACATTTTTTCATTATATTAGTATTCATTTGCATATGAATTGATATAAATATTAAACTGATTAATAAAAATCCATAATATGAAACATAGCATGAAGGAAATCATGATAATGAAATTCCTATCATATGTAATTATATTAGTATTTAAATTATCTCTAGTCATAGGATTAACAAGATGAGATATTGTTGTTGATCCGGATAGACTAGCACATGTTATACTCCTTGATTGGATCAAGCAGTAGATTTCATAAGCTGCGAATATGAGATGTTCAAAATTAACATGTGGATGCTTACTAAGAGTAGTCAAGTACATTGGATGACCTGCTATGAAACAATCATATAAATTATCTATTCAAATGTCAATAATAGTCTTATCATAGCAATGGGGCAAGTATCCTTAGACTTGAGGTACTCAAGGATATCTTGGATACTGATTCTGTGCTTTGACTTCATTCCTTGTTGCCTTATAGAGGTCGCTTATAGGGTGGTGATTGGGTACGGCTTGAGGTATTCGAAGATAATTGGGTAGCCAACAGAGGATTCACCGCTCCTGATAGAGGGAGAGTATGCACACGACCTTTTATCGGGATCATTATTTAGGAATCTCTGGTCAGAGTGGAAACGTCCTAAAGATGGTCTTCAGTGACATGTCCAATAGAGTAATGAGTCCTAAGAACAAGATCTAATATCACTTGGGCTAGATGTGATCTAGTCAGTCTAGCGGGAGCTGACACATAATTCATACTCTAAACTGAGTGGGGTATAGAATGGTGAAAGGACAAATTGCACATATTATTGTCTATAGAAAGATTCGTAGTCAAACCACTGACTTTCCGATCAATTAGGGATCATGATGTATTGCTAGATACCTCTCATGATTTGTTTACATTATTTGATAATTTAAGTGGCTAATATAATTGAGAACCTAATGGGTCACATGTTTCGGAATGTAAAGATTGAGTATAATGGCTTTTGGATGAAATCCAAAATTTGAGAGAATTATTTCAAATCAGATCGCGATAAGATTGCCGGAAAAAATCACTTGGGTGAGTCGACGGGCCTGTACTAGCCCACTAGCTAGGCAGGCCCAAGCGAGCTGGCGCACGCAACAGCTCACATAACCCTTTAAATTAGCCATTTGACACCCCATCCTTCCATATTCTCCTCTCTTCAATTTTGATATAATTTTCTGATTTTCTTTTGAATCTAAAAGACCCAAAAAGACAGAAAATAGAAGAAAAAAATTTTTGGAAGAAGAAAAAAATTTTTGGAAGAAGAAAAAAATTTTTGGAGATAACAAAAAATTAAAAAGTTTAATTTTCCTCTCAAATGAATATACATCATTACTAGCACTTTGAGATATGTTCAAGCCAATTCCCTAGTAGTTTCATCCTCTTATCTTCACATATATATTGTTAGAGACAATCTAATATTAGATTGTTGCGGTTTGCTACAACTTAACAAGAAAAATCAAGAAATTATAAAAGTATAATTTCTGATTTTTCCTTGGTTAAATTAGTTTTAATTGGCACAAATATAATCTTTTGATTTGGGTTTTGAAAAATTTTATTTTCCGCTGCGTAATATGTATGCGATACATGATCAAAAACCATCATTGATATTAGAGCCACCTTGTGCCCATTAAAATTAATTTTAATTTAAGGTACAATTGGATTGCATGGTTTTGATGATTTGGATCTTTTGATTTGTAAAATTGAAATTAATTTGTAAAATTTTGTTTTATATATTTTTCTTTTTATGATATGATCTTGAGATGATTGAGGATGATTATATTGATTGAAAAATGGTTTGAATATAATTCAAATAATTAATTTCAAATTTATTATAATATTACTGAAAATTACATTGTTGATGAATATGTGATATTGTTTGGATTAATTGTTGGAGCTGTTCATATTTTTCTTATAATTTAATTATGGAAAAATTATTTAAATATATTGAGAATGTATTTAAGCCTTTGGAAGTATCCAATAATTAATTAAAAATTGTTTTAATTAATATTTTAAACAAACACTGAAATGGATCTGTTATGGGTACCCTGCAGAACTGTTTTGTTTGAATTTTTTGTATGTGAATATTTCATTTGCAATATTGAAATATTTTTTATGTGATTAAAAATATGTTATTTTGATGTTAGATACATGCTAAAATCAATTTGCTTGAATTTAAATTTCCAAATTAATTCTAGAATGTAAATGGGTTGTTTTAAGTGTCTTATGTGTTAGTTCGTTTGTTTTAATGATTTTGGCTTATGCCAAAATTATTTTAATGGACTTGAGTGCACCTAAAGATGTTTAGAATGATGATTTGAAATTCTAAAAATTTTGAGAATTTTTTGAAATTAATTTTGAATTAATTTAAGTTGAGAAAATGACGTATCTAGTATGACTAGAAAGTGGCATGTATATTAAAATTAAATTGTTTAATTTTTGACATCATAATAATTTGATTTTAAGGTGAATTAATTTTGAATGAATTATGAAAATATGAAATTTAATTTAATTTGATTAATTATTAAATTACACATTAAAATGACATACAAAATTAAATTGACTCAAACAACAAAAGTAGACAATTTTGGTTCAAATGTTGAATCAACTTTAAAATTTGCAATCCAAAATTATCACTACCTATTTTATTTTAATTTTATGCATTAGAAAATGCATGCTAGGGGTGTATGGAAAGGTATGATGGATGATTATGGACTTAGGCCTAATGTGATCAAACATGCATGAATTTTATTTTATGGAAAATAGGATCTGCGTGTCCATGCCTATCTCTTCTTTCTTATGTATTTCTTTTCTCATCTTACTCCCCTCAGGTGTAAATTGAGGTTTTCTATTTCATTAACAAGAAGACTTAGAAGTAGGAATTTAATTTCTATTTTTGGGTTGTAATTCATGTATATAACTAGATAAGACCTAGTCAAACTCTTTATGGGTCAAGAGATTGATTTTAGTAAGTCCATAATCATGTCCTATAGTTAATGTAACTATCTTTATATATCCGTGTGATGAATGTATGATATATAAAAGCATGCAGTAATAACATGATGAGACTAAATTAACAAAAT
>CATIWF010236255.1:0-18551 GCA_949630135.1 Balakata baccata | reverse complement strand
ATATATATATATATATATATATATATATATATATATATATATATATATATATATATATATATATATATATATATATATATATATATATTGGATCATAATTATTTTTGAGTTTATTTTGTTTCTATCAAATAGTTGAGAATTACAAAAAACGTTTCTTTTTTTTTATTAGGGAAGCCTAATATAGGATATATGAGTTACACAATAAGGTCATTTCATGTACTCATAGTGAAATTTTAAATTTTTATTAATATTAGTAGATTGTAGTAAGTAAATTTGAACTCGGAATTTTTTTCAATTTTAACAAGTAAAAATATTAATAAAGTCACCTTCTTAATTGCCCGTTTTGGTCAAATTTTGAAGTGAATAAGATTTTAGATTTATTTTACAATTTTATTCAAAAATAAATATTAATAGTATTTTGTATGTGTTTAATGTCAACAAATAAAAATTTGGATAAAATATCAATCGAAGTGAAATTATAAAAAGTATAAGAAAAATTTTATAGTGCATTCGGTATAATTTACACCGGATATTTTAAAATCATTGGATTATAATATAAAGATATAAAGAAGATTATAAATATGACCCATCTCCTAATTGTGATTGTTGAGATCTTTCAACGTAAGGTAGCAGATACATGATACCTTGTATGTTTTGTACCTACCAGTCAATTGGGACCCTCTTTTCCCTCATACTGCCACAACATCTTTTATTATTATTATTATTATTATTATTATTATTATTATTATTATTAATAAAAAGTCATTTCTTTTGTCAATTTTATTTTTATCAAAATACACGCGGAGTGAAAAAGAGTGAGATTCAATCTTACCTTGCTCGAAGACTCTTAAACAATTTTCAACATGGTGGGAGATATAGGAACATGGTGGGAGATATAGGAACGTAAACGATTCAAACTATTTGTAAGATATTCAAACTTGACGGATGAAAAATTCAAAGTTAAGTTGAGCTTAAATTTAAATAGCTCCGGTTTTACAATACTCGACTCATAAAGTTTATAAGCGAGTTTATTTTTTTACTATTTATTAAATAACTTTTATACCTTTAGCCTTTGAACTATTTGAATTTAATTGAGTCGAGTTAACTCGAGTGAATTTCGAATCAAGTTAAGCCAAGTATACTATCTATTAAATTTTTTGTTGAATTGATCTTTGTCAAGTCGAGTTACAGTAATTCAAATAATTTAAAAGTCAAATTTTAAACAACTAAAAAAATATTTGATCGAATTTGAATTTTTTAGTCAAGTCCGAGCTCAAATTTAATGCTATAGTGATTCAAATTAACTCGATTACTCCCTTGGAGAAAGGGGACAGTGATTCGTACTTAAATTGCTTAAAAAGCTCTTAAACTTTTCAATATGCTAGGAGAAGGGAGGGTAAGATTCAAATTTAAATTGCTTGAAATATTTTTAGAGTTGGTTGATAATTCTCTTTTTTAGTCAAATTAATGCCACTATTTAGATAATGGCAAACAATGTCTACTTGAAATTTCTTCTATTTTCTTGCTTAATTTCTTATATGGTCATTTAATTTTAGTATTATTGTAATAAAGTCATATAATTTTTTTGTCATATAAAAGTCACTGAACAATATATTAGTTTCGGTAAAATCATTTTTAACGATTTTTCAATAGTCAATAACCGGAAAAGTCGTACTAAAACCTAGTTGGTACATGAAACATGTCACGTTATTATACAGATCAAATAAAATATCATATATACCTACAACTTAGCATTAATGTTAGTACCATTAATTAAAATTGGTGCTAACTAGAATGTCATAATTCTATTTGACTTATACAGTAACGTGATGTGTCTCATGTGTCAATTGGGATACTAGCACTACTTTTCTGATTGTTAATTGTTGAAAAATCGCTGAAAATGACATTACTAAAATTAAACCATAATTAGATAACTTTGATGGGACAAAAAAATTATGTGACTTTAGTGGTGATTATAAATAAAATTAACCCTATATTTTCTTTTTGTTTTATTTATATAAGGTTTGGTAGCCTGGCACCACACATTCTTCTAATTCATTTTCTCTATTTCTTCGTATCATATGACATTTCAATATTTTATTTATATGTACATTACATACTCATGCTTAATTTTAATGATAAGATCATATCAAATCAGATGATTGGGATTAAAAAATAAAAAACAAATAATATAATAAAAAAATATTATTCGCACTTTACTCCTTAATTTTTAAGAAATTGATGGTCAAAAAATCAAACCTATAAATAAAAGTATACATAAAGTGGTTTTTACGAGAAGTGTAAATCATTAGGATAAAAAAATATATTTAAATATACATAAGAAATTATTAATTCATGAAAATTTAAGAGTATATTTGTAGCTTATCCCATTCCTTCTTAGCATAGTTTTTATGATTCTTACGATTCATATTGATGCAATCTATATAAATGTTTTATATTTTTCTTGTTTTGTTAATAATTATTCCATATATATCAATGAAAAGCAAATAAGTAGAATTTAAATTCCTAAAAGATGAGATTGGAGGGTAAGGTTTTAATTTCTTTTTTCATTATCGAAAATTACGAGTTTGAATACTAAATATTGTATATGAAGTATTTCAAAATTTGGAAGAAATTATTTTATTTTTTAATAGATATGTTCGACATAAATCTAGATTAGTTTGCCAAGATCAAAAATTCATAAGAATTTTAGAAAAAAAAAAAAAAAAAAACTGAGTGTGGTATATACATTATAAACACCGCAAATTTCTATTATTTCGCAAAGTTGTGACCACAAGTCCATTTAATTCCATATAAATTTAAACTTCTCGTGGCTATTTAGTTACCACTTAATTTGAGGTTTAGGGTTTTTATTTTTATTTTTTGACAAATATATAAATTTAAGCAAGCAATTTATTGTTTATATTAGTTAATTATAAATGGACTGAAATTATTTTTCATGCGTTATATAGACAAATGTACCTCCTTTTCCTTGATCTTTAAAAGTTATTTGTGGAACAATTGGCGTTAACTCAATTGATATACCTACCATGAAATAACTAGAGCAAATTATTAATACATCTATAAGATTTGATTGAATAAACTAGTTAATTTCTTTATTTTTTAAAATACATTATAAAGTCATTCAGTTTTTATTCCAATAACTAAAAAGACTTTGTATTATTTTTGAATAAAATATTCTGTTAGTCAACTAAAAATATAAAAAATACTCTTATTTATTTTTTGATAAATTTGAGATTTTGTTAATTTAAAAAATAAAATATTAAAAAAGAATGACATGTTTGACATTTAGATATCAAGTTGATGACATTAAAATTTTTTGATATTTTTTTAAGACAAAAAAAGTAGAGCAAATTTGACGTTTTGTTTATATATAATAGAAAAAATTAAATTATTTAATGTATTAAATCAAGTCTAAAGGATTTCATAATATATTTTAAAAAATAGAGAGACCAATTAGTATACTTAATCAAATATTAGGAGAGTTACAAAAATTTATCCAAATAGTTATAATAAAGGTAGAAGGCCACAATATTATGTACCAAAAAAATTATTTATATTTTATTCAAAATATTTATATGTTTTTCTCTAAATGTAATTTTTAAAATTGTTGAAAAACACTTTATTGAAATGCAATGTCGCACATGCCTTAGTGTATATAATTATAAATGGACTGAAAAAAAATTTCACGTGTTAAATAGACAACTAGGTACCTCCTTTTTCTTGATCTTTAAATGAAAGATCATATAATTTCAAAATCAAAGTTACCAAAATTAATTACGATCATCCCCATTTCTGATACTTTGGAATATATTATTAATTAATTAATATTTTACTATTCTCCAATTAGGTTCCTATATATAGATAATGTCGAACTCATAAATGTAGTATGACATTTCAGTTTTTTCAAAAACAATATAAATATTTTAATTTTTTTATTTTATTACATTAGAGCGTTGATATATTAAGGTTGTAAAAATCGGTCTGGTTAATGAATCAAAAAAGTTAGTGGATTACGGGTTTAAGGTCGAACCGGAATCGAATTGGGGTTGAACTGATCTACGTAGTATTTTTATAAAATATAACATGTCTCATATATAATAAAACATAATATGTCTTATAAATAATACAAATAGAGAATAAGTTGTTAGAAATCTTTTCTAGTGTACAAGAATAATATAACATGTCTAATATTCTCTTTTTTTATTTTTAAAAAAAAATCATATTTAATATATTTGTATAACTAAATATTTAATTAATTATTAAATGTAAATGTAATTTATAACTTAAAAATACAGCCAAAATTTTCAAATTATAAAAGAAAAGTAATATAAAAAAGAAGAAAAAAAATCTAAAAATGAGTGAACAATCTTATATAGAAAAAAAAGTAAGAATAAAGATAACTTATCATTTAATAAATAAGGGTAAGTTAATTGTTTAAAAACATATTTATTTTGACCAATTTGATTAATTTATAGTTAACCTATCTAGTTTTGAGGTTAATTTTTTGGTTAAACTGGTTGGATTGGACCAAATTTAATAAATAAAGTTTTTTTTTGCAAAAAATTAAAAAAAATCCGGAAAACCGGTCAAAATAGGCTGGTTTCTGATTGAATTGGCCGGATCGCCGATTTTTCCATAAGGTTGTTTCTCCTAGTTTTGGAGGTAAAAACCACCTACCCTAAGGGCATATTCCCGGTTTTTCCAGTTGAACTGGTCAGGCCTGTCCAGTTTTTACAACCATGGTTAATATGATTATTATTTACACATTAGTATAAAAAATATTTTATGCAAAGGTTATACGTATATTTTATAAATAATAAATGCATAATGTTGACTCGGTAATATTTTGTAAATAAAATCTCAACTTGTTAATCAGATGCATATATTTTCAAAAAAAAAAATAGATGCATCTGATAGAATTATATGCATCTGTTCTCTAAAAGATAGAAGCATTTGACCAGTGAAAAAATGAGCCGAAATGTTACAGATCAATTGCGTTTGTTTGATAAAACATACGCATCAAATACATATCCTCAGTGTGTCTATTAGGCATGAAACAAGGTAGCTGTTATACAAAAGAATCAAATATAAAGCAAACTCTGTCTTCAGTTGATGACAGAATTTGACAAATTTGAGCGTTTGCATACTCAACTTGCATGACTTCGCTATCGATCTAGATATTGGATACATGTTCCAGGTTGCTCTTCCAGAAGATTTATTTTGCTATCCATCAAAGACTAACAACGAAGTCTTTATAGGACGGGACGAAATCTCTCAGCTTCTCTCCATGGAATAGTTCGATGTCTCAGTCATGAAAGTTTTTATGCTATAAGATTATGATGTATATTTTTAATATTTTGTAAGATTGAACTACTTTATTCTAAGGTAGTATTAACTTACGCCAATTTTGTGATTCATGCATGCAGGTACTTTTATAGGTTGTGCCAACAATCATCTGTAACGATTGGTTTTTTTAGTCCAAGTTTTTTAAATAAAATGTGTACTAGGGAGAAGAAACATGCGTAGAATTATATAATAGCAGCTATGAAGGCACAAGAGGACAAGTTCATTTTGTTGCCATACATTCAAGAGTAAGATAATATTTGCATTCAGCCATATTTGCTTTACATTTTCTTATAACATTTTTATTAATTTAAACATATATGTATATCTACAGTCAACACTGGATGTTGATTGTTTTCTTCTGTGCACAAAATGAGATATATTTTATTGATCATCTCAGCAATTCCAGTAGATTACTACCTATTAGATGACTCATTAATATTGTAAGTTATAATACTTACACTAAAAGCTTAAATAATTTTTGGTTATATTGACTGCATGTTTTAATATAAACTTATTTTCTAAGATATATAGACTACACTATATTAGTGTTGAAAAAGATAAAAGCAATGTGGTAGATTGGAATTTCGTCAAGGTAATAATTTTACTATTCATATACACTAGTTAAATTGAAATTTCATCCTGCCCCTTTGGTACCTAGATCCGCTGTTTTAATTGATTTTTTTTTTTGAGTTTTTTCTAAGTGTCTGAGATAAGATGGAAGTGTTGAATATGAATACTATGTAATGAGATATATGTACTAAATAATAACCTACCATAGTACAGATACGATATTGGTTAAGGTAATGTTATTTTTGATACTAGTTATGCAATTTATTTCAAGTAAATATGATACTAGTTGCTATAATTCTTATAATGTTTTCTATTTTGTGTTTAATATGTTTTGCAGACTTCTCCAAGCAACTCATATACTTGGGAACAAGTAGATAAAATTCCGAAAATATAGTGCAATTTTTTGCAAATGAGTGTATATAAGGTTTTAAATGCTATTTTTTTACAAGTGAATTTCTATATTGAAACTTGTAAAGTTGTATTACAATTCTTTTCAAATGCAATTTGAATTGTGTTCTTTTGTTTTATGATTATATGTGATGACTAGTTGAAAATGAAGGATTGTTGAGTATATGTTTGTGAGTTTGGATTGTTGAATTTGGGTGTTGTTTTATGAATTGTTGAATATGCTTGTGAATTGAAGTTGTTGAAAAGCTTGTAGTGATTTATGTGTTGAAGTTGTAGAATGCTTGCAGTTGTAAAAATTGTAGTTTCAATTTGGATGTTGGAGAGCTTATTATGGCTTATGAGTTGAAGTGTTATGCTTGTAAATTTGAAGCTGTTGCAAGTTGTAATATATTATACGTTATGAGTCTGTATAATATTTGTAATTATATATATAAAAATAACCAAATAAGTTTATTTTGATGAAAAACAAGCATATTTGACTACACTTAGATCCATATGTTTTGGGCAAACAGATGTATCTGACTACCTCACATGTATTTGTTTTTTATAGACACATTTGATCAACCGTCAAATGCATCTCCATCTTTTGTATCTGTTTGTAAACATATGGACCCAAAATGGTCAAAAAAATAGACACAAAAGACCATATTATGTACTAGTGACAGTTAATTCATTCACTTTATTATGACAATCACTAATATTTAAAAATAGTATTATAAATAATTAAGTATTTATACTTTATATAATGTTTTGATAAATTTAATTTTTTTACCAAATATACATATATGTTAATTTTTAACATATAATGTGCTGATTTTTTGTTTGTTTGTGGATGGTCCACTTCTCCTTGTGCCTTTTTAGGTTGTTTGTACAATATTGTAACTTATATAGTCAATTTTAGTGAGCTCTACTAAGGAAGCAAGTTGTTATTTGTTGCAATGTATCGTTGAGGATAGTTGATATGTTAGTTAGCTTAGTTTGTATACAAAGGAGGCTAGCAGTTATTCAATGAAGCACATATGAGAGTTTTCATTCATGTCTCAAGTCTTACTTTCTCTACATTTTCTCTGTTCTTCATTACTTCTTACTTTGTGAGACTAAGTATTACAATAAGATCATGGTATCAAAGCAATGAATCGACTATTTGAATATGAGTATTGTACTCTTGATCATTGAGTATTACTTTGTATTTTGTTCTTCCAAAGTTCGCTTGATTGTCTTCTTCAATCGCAAGATTTTCTTGATTGACTACTTTAATCACAAATGGAATACAGTATTCAAGATTTGCTATTTCTCCACAACTTCGATTATTTAGGTATGGGGGTATTTGAGATTGCTTCTATTCAAAAGCAGTTTTCAAAACTCAATAAGTTAAAAATACAATTTTTTTTCCTTAAAATTCGCTTTTTCGAAACTCAATGCCAAACAACCTTTATGTCTCTAGTTTCTAATCTCCTAAATGGAAGAAATTATTTGTTTTGGAGCCAATTAATGCGAATCGCTTTAAAAGCCAAGGTGAAATTAGGTTTTATGAATGGAAGTCATGAGAAACCGAATGCTGATGATCCTAATTTGCCATAATGGTGACGTGTGAACTACATGATCATCTCTTGGATCCTTAATTTGACATTGAAAGAAATTATGGAGTCATTTCTTTATATTGATATAACTCGTGAATTGTGGCTTAACTTGAGCAGAGATACGGGGAGAGTAATGGACTGTTGCTTTTCTAAATTAAGAAAGAAATCAATATAGTGACATAAAAGGATCTTACTATAGATCAATATTTGAACAAACTAAAGAAGCTATGTGATGAGTTAGGGTGTTTGCAACCTATGCCAAGGTACACTTTTGAAAGGTGTGTATGTGGAGTTGAAAGAGCAATTGAAGAAATGAACTTTAATGCCAAACTAATTGAATTTCTAGTAGGTTTGAATGAGATGTTTGATATGGTGAGGAATCAAATTCCTGTAATGGATCCATTACTGAATGTGAATAGGGCATACTCAATGCTCATGAGTGTGTAGAAACATATGGAAATTAACATGCAACTTGATCTACAAGAGAATAATAATTCGCTGGCAAATTGAAACTATAATAGTAAAAGAGGAAAATGATTTAAGAAAGACAAAGGTGATAAATATTGTGATTTTTGCAATGGCAATGGTTATGTTAAGGATACATGTTTCAACTTCCATAGTTATCTAACCTGGTATAAAGAAATGAAAGAAAAAGGCAAGATAGGAGGAAAGAGATATTCAGCCAACATGGTAAAAGAGGTTGCTAATGATACACCACTAGATGCTCAATGTTTAACTCAACTAGATAAAGGAGAAAACTGGAACACTTATGTGGCATATATAATACAGCGGAAGATAGGGAAATACATAAAAGGCAAAATGACTGGAGAGGAACAACATGTCAACTTTACATATGGTGGAGATTATGCAGGTGAACTAGAAATAAAGCATGCTTTTAACACTATTAATTCACTTAAGTTGGGATCTTCGATTATAGACATTCGGGCTTTAAGCCACATGTGTTCTAATGTTACCCTTATGCAAAATATTATTCTTGCCACTACTACCATTCCTATACATATACCTAATGGCACTACCACATTCATGCAACATATAGGATCAGTGACTTTGCATTCAAAACTTACACTCACCAATGTCTTACATATTCCAACCTTTAAATATAACCTCCTATATGTCCAAAGCTTGATTAAGAATAATAACCTGATTTTTATATTTTATCCTCATATTTATTTGTTGAAAAACCAGAAGACTGAAGAAATGGTCGCTATTAATAAAGCACTAGGAACATTGTATGTCTTGGATTCCACTTCTTTCTCAACCAAAACTATAAATGATAAAAAACACTTATTACTATACTCAAATTCTTATAATTTCATTTTAGATACATTGTTGCATACCTATACATGTAATAATTCTTTGTCAATAAATAAAGGCTCTATTTTTTATATTGTTTGGTATACAAGATTAGGCCATGTCTCTGTCTCTCTATTAAAATATTTACTTTCCTTAGCTCCCTTAAAATTGTAGGATTATGTTATGTATGCCATGAGGCAAAACAGACCCATTTGCCTTTGCTACTAGCAGCATACAGCGTACACATATCTTTAAGTTAATTCACATACACTTGTGGGTCCCTATCATAAGACAACAACTAATGGGGCAATATATGTTAACAATAGTTGATGATTTTAGTATATGGGTTTAGACCTATTTGTTGAGTAATAAAGGTACAGTTTGTACTACACTAGAAAATATCTTTACAACAATAAAACACAATTTAGTTGTTAAGTGAAGAAGGTTAGAAGTGATAATGGAACTAAATTTATGAATAATAAATGTGTTAGGATTTTTATGCTTAAAGGGATAGAGCATCAATGAAGATGCAACTATACACCCCAACAAAATGGGGTGGTTAAAAGGAGACATAGACAACTCCTTAAGATAGCTAAAGGTTTACTGTTTCAATCTCATTTACCTACCAGGTTTTGGGGTGAGGCTTTGTTGATAGCTACCTATATCATTAATAGATTGTCTTGTTCAGCTATCAAATGACAATCCCTTTACCAATTGTTGTATCACAAGTTATCAGATTATAATCACCTTAAAAACCTTTGGTTGTTTGTGTTTTGTTACTAATACAATACCTCATAAGGATAAGTTTGGACCTAGAACATATAAAGGGATTTTTGTGGGATATAGTCACAAAAAAATGTTTTAAAGTGCTTTTATTGGATATAAAGAAAATTGTGATTTCAAGAGATGTAATATTTTACGAAGAAATATTACCCTTTCAATTAGAGCAGCAACCCACCATTTCATACCTAGTCCCAACTACCTATTCCATCACAAAGTGATCTACCACCTAATCTGATCCTTATACCTATCCCATCACCTAACCATACTTCACCTCTTCAAACCTCTACCACAAATTCAAAATCTGATTCTTTTCTTCTCTAGACACACAACCTCAATTTTATCCTACTTGAATCAGTACTCATACCAAACAGACACCCTTATGGCTCCAAGATATTATCTGCAACTTGTGGACAATAATGCTTCTACAATTGCTATTAGTTCAACGGTCAACTCTGGTAATATGATTCTTATTCCCTCTACTTTTCCTTATGCTTCTTTACCCCATTTTTTGTATCAATATTTGACTTTTTTTGCTGACATAACCCATGTTCAAGAACCAATAAGTTATAAACATTTTATGTAACACAAAGAATTGGTAGAGGCAATAGATAAGGAGTTATAAGCCTTGGAGTCCAATGATATCTACGATATCACCAAATTACCTGTTAGCAAACAAGCCATCGACCCTAAATGGGCTACAAGATTAAATTCAAGCTGGATGGAAATATAGATAAATATAAAGCCAGGTTAGGGGCAAAAGGATATAATTAGCTGTTTGGGATATATTATTTTGAGAGCCTTTCTCTTGTGGTCAAACTTATTACTATTTGAGCTTTTCTGTAACATCTTCCCATATGGAACCCACTATATAAGGGAGTGTTAACCAGTTATCAATTATTAACTTACTAAACTAATATCCAATTATTAATCCTTTAGCCATTAAACATATCATTTAACCATTACATATCATACCCATCCATAAACAATGTATAACTATTTATCTGAGTCATGCAACCATGCTTATTAATTGCAACAGTAAAATCTCTATTCAGGACTAAATACACCTAAATTATTACAACCTTTCAAAAAACCGTTATCAATAATTCATAATCTCAACATAAAATCCAAAACATCCCAATGCGTGAGCACGTAAATAAAATCCAAGAAATATAGAAGCTGACTCTGAATTTGAGATACACTAACTAACTCGAGCTTCTCGATGTCAACTCCCTCTACAACTTTGGAACTACGTGCATAAAAAACCTATACACTAAGCTTGCTTAATGGTCTATATAAGCATATAAATTCTTTCATGCATTCATACAATTCATAGCATATAAAACATAATATAATATGTATCCTTATATTTAATTCATATTAATCATGTTTATATGATCATGCCAAACAATCCTTTAAGCAAGGACAGTAGCGTAGCTAGTAAGCGGAAGTCATTTCCTATATTTATAAAACAACTATAAAACATTTCCCATTCCATTTATTCAAATTGTTGCCTAATTACTCAATACTCTAACTATCGGATATGGGTTGTGAATAGGAACACTTTTAGAGCTTGAGCCTCCCAATTCACCTAACTATGACTATTTATAACCATGATAAGGTCAAATGCACTCTCGAACCTTAGGCCACCTTGTCTAAATTACCATGTCATATAATAACCTACAATACCGCAAAATAACCCTAAATGACATGTCATCTATCCTAAAGTCAATCCTAGTACGAGTAAGAGCATCATAGTCATTTCCACTTTTCCTTCATTTGTATAGATCATATCCTATAAATCATATAATAATACCATGATATAACATATCAATATGAATAACGTAGCATATCATATGCTCAAGTAATATTTCCATTGACGAGAGAGCTTGAGATTTTCACTGAGCTCACCCCTAGCATAACTCCCTTTAAGATGAATGAGCTTAAGACTCAATTACATTAGTTGTTGGACAAAAGATTTTATCAGGCCCAATGTGTCTCCTTGGGGTGCACCAATTTTATTCGTGAAAAAGAAGGATGGGTTAGTGCGATTGTGTATTGATTATAGACAGCTGAATAAGGTGACTATCAAGAATAGACATCTACTGCCTGGGATTGATGTCCTATTTGATCAGATGAATGGTGCATGAGAATTTTCGAAAATTGACTTAAGATCTAGTTACCATCAACTGAAAGTTAAGGTTGAAGACATAACCATGACTGCTTTTAGGACTAGGTAAAGGCACTATGAGTTTTTGGTTATGCCTTTTAGGTTGACCAATGCTCCAATAACTTTTATGGACTTGATGAACAAATTCTTCAGGCCCTACTTGGATTAGTTTGTGGTTGTATTTGCAGATGACATCTTAGTGTATTCTAAGATACCTAAGGAGTATGACCAGCATTTGAGGATAGTTTTATAGATTCTAAAAGAGTATCAATTGTATGCCAAACTCTTGAAATGTGAGTTTTGGCGGAATGATGTGGCATTCTTAGGTCATATCGTTTAAGTAGATGGTATTAAAGTGAATCCTAGCAAGATAGATCTTAAATTGAGACAGAGGTGTTGGCTTGAGCTAATTAAAGATTATAATTATGTTATCGACTACCACCCAGGCAAATATAGTGGCTGATTCATTGAGCAGGAAGATGGTTGCTGAGTTGCACATCAGACCTATACTTGACCAGGAGATTAGAGATGCTCATAGACAGGACAGTCAGTTAGTTAAGATTAACGAGTCGGTCTTTAAGGGAGAGAGACATGGATATTTAGTATAGCTAGATGGTGGATTATACTTTTAAGGTCGATTGATTGTGCCTAGTATAGAGTTGAAACAAAGTATTCTTCAGGAGGCTCGTGAGACTAGGTATGCTATACATCCAAGTAGTAATAAGATGTATCAAGATCTCAAAGGTAAGTATTGGTGGGTAGGCATGAAGAAGGATATTACTCAGTACACCACTAGATGTTTGACTTTTCAATAGGTTAAAGTGGAGTACCAGTTACCATTAGGGCTTTTGCAGTCAATCATAGTCCTGGAGTAGATTAGGGAGCAGATTACTATGGACTTTATGATTGGATTGCTAGTTACAGCTAGGAAATATGATGTTGTATGGGTGATTGTGGATAAGCTCATTTTTTGCCTATTACGAGAGATTACTCTTTGGGTAGACTAGCTGAGTTATATGTTAGTGAGTTTATTTGACTCTATAGAGTACCCTTATCTACTGTGTCAGATAGGGACCCTATGTTCATTTTTTAGTTTTGGGGTAGTCTGTAGAAAGCTTTGAGTACTAAGCTTAGCTTTAGTACATCTTTCCATCCCAAGATAGACAGTCAACCAAAGAGGGTGATTCAAATCCTTGAAGATATGATGAGGAGTTGCATTATTAAGTTTAAGGGAAATTGGGATGGATACTTGTCATTGATGGAGTTTGCTTATAACAATAGTTACTAGACCAATATTCAAATGGCCCCTTGTGAGGCACTTTATGGTAGGAAGTACCATTCACCATTGTGTTAGAGAGAGTTGAGTGAGAGAAAGTTGGTGTGACCAGACTTGATATAGGAGACTAAGGATAAGGTATGGGTCATACCTTACTGATTGAGAGCAGTTTCAAATAGGGAAAAATCTTATGCAGACTTCCAGAGATGAGATATAAAGTATACAATAGGAGACAATGTTTTCCTTAAAGTCTCCCCATGGAAGAAAGTATTGAGGTTCGGGAAGAAAAGCAAGCTGAGTCTGAGATTACTAGACTGAGCGGATTGGTCCAGTTGCATACAGGCTCGCTCTGCCACTAGAATTGAGCAAGATACATGACGTCTTCCATGTCCCTATGTTGAGGACATACAAATCAAATATGTCTCATGTGATTCCAGGTAAGAGTATTGATATGAGACTAAATTTGACTTATAAGGAAGAACCAATTTAGATATTAGCCAGAGAGATCAAACAGCTCAGGAATAAGTATATCCCATTAGTCAAAGTGTTATGGAGAAATCATTCATCGAAAGAGGCTACATAGGACAATGATGAAGTGATGAAGGCCCGGTACCCACAGTTGTTTAGTGACAGTTCACCAGGCAAATTTTGGGACAAAATTTTTTTAAGGGAGAGAGAAATGTAAAGCCTACGGGTTATGACCTAGGAGTTTGCATGGATTATTAGACACACAATGAAACAAGAATAATTTAAATGGGTTTTGAAATGAAATCATTATTAAGTTAAAGGATTAAAAGAAAAAGTGATTTAAAAGTAACTACAATGAAAATAATATTATAATATATTATTAAAAAAATAGCACACTGGGTAAATGAAAAGAACACGCCCATGTTAGTGACATGCTTGGTTGCACATCTATGTCATGTTTGGGACAATATATACACAAATCATTTTTTATGTTAAAATCAAGTATGAATCCATCAAAATCACTGTGTAAAGTGAAGAATACATTGATTTTTGGCTGGGATGTGATTAAAGGTTTGAATAGCATATTTGCAGGGATTGATTTTGATTTTGGCTAGTTGCATGGACGTGTTGGAACAACATGTCAGTGTTGGGATGAGATAGGCCACAAATGGCTTGAGAATATGGAAGGAACACACCCCGCGCTAGCCCATCAACACGTTGCGTGCCACAGCATGTCGCGGCATCCAACAACGTGCCTCAGCAAGCCGTAGCACGCAAGTAGGCATGCCACACACCCACCCATACTTGACACCTACATGTGTGTGTCCTATGTACATGCTCGTGCTATGCTCTGTTGTCTAGAATAGGTTTCTAGACAATATTTATTTTTGGAATACATTATTACATTGATGTCCTTTGCATGACAAATATGAAATAAATGTTATATGTGATTTGATGGATATTGTAACCATACAAATTAATGTGAGATACATGGATATGATTTGTGATGAAATGTTTATGTTTGGCACGATCAAAGGCATAAAATTCTATCATGATAAAGGCTTACATGCTTGGTATTGGAATACATGACTATGGTTTTGATGATTTCATAAATGATACGAATGATGTTATACAAGATCACTGCAACGTGATTGAAATAAATTTGAAAGAACTAAAATGCCTATTACTCGTACTAGGACTAGCTCTAGGATAGATGACATGTCATTTAGGATTATTTATGGTACTGTAGGATTATATGATGATATTATATTCAGACAAGATGACCCAAGCTCTTGAGAGTGCACTTGACTAGCTTACAGTATAGGTTGTTATAGTTAGGTGAGTAGGATGGCCCAAGCTCTAGAGAGCACCCCTATTCACAATTTGTAACCGGTAGTTTGGGTATTGATTAGTTGGGAGATAAATTAATAATAAGATTTTGAATGCTTTACAGTATAAAATGAATGTGTTATTGTGGCTTCCGCTTACTAGATACACTTCCTTCTTTATCTAAATAACTATTTAATATGATCACATGAATATGACCGAAATGAATTGCCTATACGAGCATGCAATAAATGATGATGAATTATATGTTGTGAATTGTGTAATATGCATGATAGAATTTTTATAATTATATGTACCACTAAACTTTTAGTAGTTTAGCGTGTAAGTTTTTCTGTATGCAGGTTTAGAGCCATAGGGACAATTGACTGTAGAAAAGCTCGTTATTGTTAGAGCATTATCAGAACAGAGTCAGCTTCTATTCATTCATGCATTCTTTATTTTATACTCATGCAATGGGTAGCTTGGGATATTTAATAAGAACATTGATTTATTTATCATTAGTTATTGACATTTGAATGTCGTAATAATTTGAACGTGTTTAGCCCTGGATTGAGATTTACATTTTATATTTAATAAGTATGATTGCATTATTAAGTTAAATTGGTTATATGATATGTGTGAGATTGATATGGTTGATAGACTTGATAATATGTTATATTGGGAAAAGACTTCAAATGGGCACATATTAATAGGTTAATCATATGATAGTTGAGTAGCACTTTCTTGTATGGTAGAACTAAGTCTACTATATGGGAGGGTATTACAGACCAAAATTATTAATAAGCACATTCGTGCTTTTTTCTAAAGTGGGGTAATGTTGAATATTCAGTGAAATTTCACTGTACAAGATGGAATTTATTAACAAAGCATAAATCATGTAGAGGGTTCAATATTATTGATATTATTGTGCATAATCAATCTTTGCTTTTTAAATGGCCGTAGAAACTCCATAGCAAACCTGAAAAAATTTGGGTTAGAGTTATTGCACATAAACATAAAATGGGAAGAGTGGACTTTAAACTTAAAAAAGCTATTTTTCGGCTATTTGTAAGAGTATCATGCAAACTTGCATAGGTTTGCATTCTATAGTACAATTTATAACATTCATTGAAATATTGCTTATACCAAGTAATGGTGAGAACATTCTTTTCTGGGAGGATACTTGGCTTCACTAGTTGATTGTTTCTTTTCCTACTTTATATGTTAGTTTTGCAGCAAAATTTTGTTTCATCAGTAATGTAGGTGTGTGGACTGATAATACCTTGTGCTGGCAGCTACGTTAGATAAGGAATTTTGGTTAGTATAGAGTTGCAGCTATCACATCTTTTGCTACATTCACTTGGGTCCATCAAAACTCTAAAAATACAACTGATATGCTAGTCTGGCTTGCAAGCAAAAACGAGTCTTATTCTATGAATTCTTTTTATCATGCCTTTCTTAGTGCCTACAACAATCTAGCTGTCCAATTCCAAACTCCATGGTATAACTTGTCCTACTAAAGTGGAACTCTTTTGTTGGTTTACTCTTAATGGAAAAATAGCCGCTTGAGATTTGTTATTCATACATGGCATTTGATCCATAGCTACAAATAGGTGTTGTTACTATAGCAATTTGGGAGAAACATCAAACCACTTGTTGCACTATCATCACTCTTGGAGAACTTGGGTTTTCCTCTTAAAATAGTGTGGCGTCTCATTTGCAATTCTAGAAACCTTTGTGCAACTCTATCGACAATGGAAACATTTGGTTAGAGGTAAGGTTCAGAAAAAATTTTGGCTTACTCTTTTCTTCGCTATTGCTTAGTCTTTGTGGTTTGAGAGAAACAAAATCTTATTAAAAAACATGCAAGCAGATTTTCAGACTCTTGTTGATCTTATCTTCTTTCATATGTGGCTTTGGTTTCACTTATCTCAATAGAATTTCCCTTATGATGTATCTTAATGCTTAGCTGGTGCCGATATGTAACAAAATAGGTACTAGTTCAATATATTTAAAATTACAAAAACATTACACATAAGCATAACTTAATGTTTTTAATATTTTTATAATTAAGAAACTTAAATTTACAAACGACACAAACCACATAACTCCTTTTAATCCAAAAAAATTCTGTACTTAAAATTATGAAAGTGTGGAATCATATATAGTTTTTTTGAACTTTCCCATTTTTAATTATGATTATGTATATTTAATTTTAATCAATGCAACTATAATTATGTTACTTATAAAAAAATATGATTAAGGTAATTATTGTTTTGATACACTTAATAGGAGGAATTAATTAATCTAGTTGTTGAGAATTTATGTTTTAGTATAGTTTTTTGTGATGAAAATTAAATTTTATAGGTAGCATTAAAAGTGCTCGCATTTGTTAATTTTCGTTATTTTGCTTACTAAAATATTTTTTTGTTCAAATTACCATCTAAATTCAGTTTTTAGTCCATATTGTCTTTACATTTTAGAAAAATCAAACTTTCTATCTCTAATATTGATATCTCACTATGTTATGTTAGCATTATTACAATTCTAAATCTTATTTTCATGTCAGCATTGGAAGTATAATGTTACATATTTCTTAACATACAAAAAGGTAATGTGGTCATAATTGAATTAAAAAAGGCGAGCTGAATAAAAAATATATATTTTAGACAACTAATTAACAAAAAAAAAAAAAACAAGATACAAAGACGTATTACGCTTTATGCCTTTGTAGCAAAGGAAAATAAATCCGGAAAGCCAATACCTAATGTCATGGGGCCATTACCCTCTCCCCCAAAAGCTAGCTTGCAGGGGTGTGCAGCGCACCCGCTTATAAGCCTAGGACCAACCCCAGAGCCAACCGATGTGGGATCCGTGACAGTTCCCACAGCCAATCCGTGACGCCCTCGTTACGGGTGGCCCACGCGACCATTACTCTCTCCGCATTGGGTGTGCAGCGTACACGTGTCCGGTGGGTCCGGAGCAGGCTCTGATACCACTTGTCACGGGGCCATTACCCTCTCCCTCAAAAGCTAGCTTGCAGGGGTGTGCAGCGCACCCGCTTATAAGCCCAGGACTAACCCCAGAACCAACCGATGTGGGATTCGTGACACTAATGAAGGAAAATTGGCCAATATGGCATTCGGTTATAGACCAAATAATTGCTAAAATTGATTGAAGGTCAGACGAACTATAGTAGTTTGAAATTCTTAGCAAATAAATAATTTTCCTTAGTTGAATATTTTTATTTTACAAAGAGTAGTAATTATTTATAAATGCAGTAGGTATG
>CATIWF010236237.1:0-12463 GCA_949630135.1 Balakata baccata | reverse complement strand
AGGGCCAAAATGAACATAACAATGAGAACTGAATTTTGTCAAGAAAGATTCCTGTGTGGAGTGTATCATATTTACTCGAGAAAACTGAACAGTTCAAGGACATCATGTCAACTGCACAGTGGGTAAATTAAATATACTTTTATAAGGGAAGGTTCAAAGGGTAACACCTACCTATCCTATGCAGGTTTCGATCGTCAAACTCTATCACAAAGTAAGGCTTTGTTCGTCTTACTTTTCCGCCCAATTTTATTCATGTGGGGGATTGTTGGAAAGAATGTGATTATGAGCCATTTTGAGAGGATTATTCGGGTGGGTCCCACAACTCGATTTTGGGAAAAAGATCCGGATATATGTTCCTTGACATGAGGACTATGAATTAATGTATTCATATGCTCAAAATGGAAAATGTGTGAATAGAAATTGAAGTTCAAAGTAAGCTCCATAATAAGGAGATTTAAAGGTGAAAAGTGAGTGAGAATTTGTCCCACATCACTAAGAATTGAAGTTGGACTTGTGTTTATATATATAAATGCTTTCTTACATGGATAAGAAAAGTAGAATGGAAGGCTCTCTCTCGCGCGCTCAAACGCAGGGGGGTGCAAATCCATGGGCCGGGATGACCTAATGCGTAGGTGCGCGACCTGCGTACATGAATGTCGGCCCAAAATCTCGTGGTCCTAAACAAGCCCAATTTTTTCAATTTATTTTTTTTTATTTCTGGAAAAATTTGGCAACACTCCCGTGTTGATCCACACGGTTGGCATTCTGCCACGCCCGTGTGGATCCACACGGTCGTGTGGATTCGACACTCCCGTGTTGATCCACACGGCTAGGCCACTGACACGCCCGTGTGGATTCATACGGTCGTGTTGTTTGTGCCTGCAGGTGTATAAGGCAGATCCACACGGGCGTGTGGATCCACATGCCCGTGTGGATTCTGTTACAGAATGAACCTTTGAGTTTCATGTCTTTTGGAATGTTAATTTCTGATATTTCAAAGATTAATTTCACCATTATTTGAGAGTTACAAAGACATTATTGATAGCTTTTAAAGGAAATTAATCACAATTAATCTATTGTCTCCTCCATCTAGTATAAATAGGTGGTTTATACTTGAATTTTCAAGTTGTTCAAGAAATCATACTTTGATAGTTTTTTTCTTTCTTCTCATTCTTCTTCTCAAGTGATAGAGGTTGTGGCAAAGCAAAGTTCGTTGTAAGTAAGTGTTGTGTGTTCAACAACTACTTGGAATCTGTTGTATCCTGAGAGACAAACGCCGGTTATCTTAAACACCCGTGCAAGAGGCGAATTTATCTTAAGGAAACTGTGTGCTACACAGGCCTCAGATTGGTTTTCCATTTTCTACTATATTTTGAATATTGAATTAACAATTCTCCTACTATATTTTCTTGTATTTGATATTGTAACAAAGATGTGTCCTCCATTTTGTATGTAATTATTTTAATCTCCAAAAATGGTATGTATTGTCTCAATTAAGGTATCAATACAGTGAAATATGTTTTTTATTGACATTATCTCACATCTATTGTCTGTAACATAACATTAAAATACTACATTTGAACAATCCTTTATCTTGAAATTAGTTTCTGATAGTTAATTAGATTGAAGGCCCATAATTTCTAATCCTGATGTATGCATATTGCTCTAAAATTTTAGTCGTCCTTAAGTAGAAGTGCATCATAAATATAATGGAGAAAATTTGATGGATTGTAGAAAAATCGAAACAGACCTTAACGTTTGCCACTGCAGAAAAATCGCTGTTTCTTGTTGATCTGACAAAGAGAAAATAAGAAATGGTACGTGTTCTAATTTTTTTTTTTTGTCATCTATTATCCTAACTTATATTAAAATATTTATATTTTATTCATTCTTCTATTTGAATTGTTCAGCTTATATTAAATGCTTAATTTATATCCAGTCTTTTTAAAATATTCGTTCATTTAGACATATAAATTTTTTTTATTTAATTTACTTCATATCCAATTTGTAAAATATGTATAAAATTTCTTAATATTGATATTATAAAAAAAATATTTAACTTAGTATTATAATTAATAAGTGGTCATATATTCAATTTTATGAATTAGATAAAATAGATAAAAAAATAAAATTCAATTGGTTAAATGAGTAAAAAATTATTACAGCAAACTAAATAACAAAAATAAATATCTTCAAAAGACTGGTAGAGGTATATTAAATGGTACGTATTCCTTTTTTTAACAAATAATGAATTCTAAACTAAATGAATAAAAAATTATTACAGCAAACTAAATAACAAAAATAAATATCTTTAAAAAAAACTGGTATAGCTTCACTTATATTAAAATACAAATATCTCAATGCTTAAATTGAGACGGAGAACAAATAAAATTTTTCTTGAAAAAAAAAAAATGAAAAAAACGAACTTTTTGTTTTGCGTGAAGAAAGAGAGTGAGATAGTTTACATTTAATGGATCTAGAATTTTCGTCGTTTCTATTAAAGATCGTGGAAACAACACGACAAAAAAACAAAACATTTCTTAAAATTAATAATTTTATCTTTGAAATATTCACTTTCCTGCTGACATCCATTATTATTTTTGACTTGAAAGTTTCTCTGATTATATAATTTTCTCCTGAAAACTTAAATTACATTTTTAAGTTTATGCAAGTTCTACTAATAATGAAAACTAAAAATGAATTAATTCAAAGATTAATATTTTTGCTGAATAAGGAGTTGTAAATGAATAAATTCAAAGATTCTTAAGCTAGATTTAAATCTGTAGGCCCAGAATTTTGGTTAAAAAATCACTAGCATTCAATTAAAGTTCAATAACAAAGTTTATTAGTTGAGAATTAATAATTGACGCGGTCAGTTAAAAAAATCATTCATAAAATTTATGTCCCACTAACAAGAGAGTACTCACTGCCCATAGGCTCATCCCAGTGATAGATGTATATGACCTTAGCCTATAGAGCTTAAGATCGAATCCCCCTCCTCACAAAAAAAAAAAAAAAACCACCAGGCATAATGTATACAAAATGTCACCAAAGGAGGTTCTTGCTCAACACCATGAAATGACACCTACTAATAAATTTTAATCTAATAATTTGACGACGTAAATTTTCAAATTCAAATTTTGATTTGAATATCCTTTTAAAAAATATGACACCTCCACACAATAACGTTGAACACTACACTGAAACAGGTTCTTATTCAAATGCTTGCTACTAATACATGACGCCTCCCACAAGATAACAACGAACACTACGCTCTAATTCACTCGCGGTTGCGGCAATAATAAAAAATGAAACATACAGTTAATTATAGCTGCAAAAGTGGTGGGCAAATAAACCAGGAGAGTGACAAAGGTAGACAGCGATATAACAGCAGCACTGGTCTCATGAATCCCACATGAAATCTTTCCTACTTTAATCTGAATAACATCGATCATCGAAAGTGTCAAGAACACGACTCCAACTGTTGATGCTAAAACCGAAACAAGGAACATCACACCCCTTCTTATCTTGAATACATCTTCATCTTTGTCGGCAGCTTCATCTAAGGCAGTAGCCCTGTCAAAGTTCAAATAAATCTTGAGGGATTTTGCCACCCAACTCGAAAACAGGGAACTCCCAAAAGATATAACTTCATAAAGCACAAGTCTCTTCTCCATCTTGACGTCCGGTGAACATTCCGGCCGGTTGTCAAGACTTTCTTGATTTGGGGTTGCAAAGGATAAGCCCAAGAAAACGGCAACTGTGAATAGTGAGTTGACAGTTACAAGATCATCCAATGAGCTTAATTGGATTTCTCTAAATTTTTCCCTTTTAGCCTTTCTTTTTTCTTCTTCTTGTTTGTTCTGTTCTTTCTTTTTCTCCACTTATCTTCTTATTTCCTCTGAGAAGTCTTGGTTGAATGGCACCCTCTGCTCCCTCAAATCACCACTGCGACACAAATTAAATTAAATTTTGCTAGTTTCGTAAATTAAGAAAGACATATCATATAATAATGATTATTATGATGAAATATATTTTCAAGAGAGTGAAATTAATTACCTCGCCATGCTGTTTTCTTTGGATAAGTTTTGTGTTCTTGATTGGAAGGAGCATAATATATGTATATCATTACAAATTCAAAATTTAAAATGAATCGCAATTATGATTCGAATTCGAGATCATTAATCAAAAGATAAGAAAATGTTGCAAGTATCGAGACTTATAATTAAAAGAGAAATAAAAGAGTAAATTACTTGCATGTATTAAATTGTAAGTTGTAACCTGACTCTTTTGAATCAATTTCCTAATCTCAATGCTAAACGGGAATATAAATTCGCAAATACATAAGGAATTTTTTTGTCTCTTTATTAATTAATTTTTTTCCCCTTAATCCATTGTTCTGAGTACTGTTACTATTTGGGTAAAATAGTTGTAGTACTTAGTCCGTCTGTTTTTAAATAGATGTAATTTTGGATTAGAGTTTTTTTTTTTTTTTGTCAATTATATGTTGGGTGTGGGGAGAGTGAGATTCAAACTTGGATTTTTTAGAATTTATAGAGTTTTCAATCAAATTGGATCAGAGATGATTATCTGGATTCGAGTTTTTATTCCAAAATATATATGTGATGCTTTTCAATTATCTGTAAATATTAATTATTTTTTACCCATTCTAATAATAATAATAATAATTGGTGGAGATTAATTATATAAGAATAATATAATATTTTATCATAAACATATTTTTTTAATTATTGTGCAAAATACTTTTTTTTTTTTTAAAGAAAACAAACATTTCATCAAGACAAATCCACAACAAGCAAGAATCCAATAGAATGTGGGACCTCATGCCAAACATCATAAAGCATGGACTACACAATTTACTTGTCGCCTAGCAAAGCTACAGAGCAAACATATACTTAATAACAGAGATGAAACGTTACAAATTTTGAGAAAATAAATGATGTTATAGAATTAATTTATAAATACTACCTCCATTCTAAATTAATTATTTTTTTTAGCATTAAACTTAGATTAAAAAAACATTTTATAAAAAAAAGAGCCGAAGCTAAATTATCTTTCTATACATCTATTCAAAATTGAAAAAAAATATAAAATTTTATAAAACTAATTGATACAAATAAGGTTAATATAAAAATAAAATGGAAAATAATAGATTAATATTGTATTGAATACATGAAAGTAAAAATTAATTGAAATTTTTTTCATTTTTAAAAAAGACAATTTATTTGAAACGGATATGATTTTTGTGTAAATAAATTTATGATTTTAATTTTGTTAGTGACGGGAAAAAAGGGCCCAAGAAAATTAAGGCTGGCAATGGTAATATCAGATATTTTTAATTATTCTTTTTTCAATCACTGTTTTCTTGACAAGCTGTAGTTGAAATTTTAAATTAGTCACCATTTACGTTAGGAAAGAAATTAAATTAATTTAGTTTCTCGATGCACTAAATTTAATAAATTATATATTAAATCTTTCATTATTTATGATAGGTAAGAAATTAAATTAATGAACTCTCGAGATGCATTAAATTTATTAGATTAATTATTATGGAAACATAAAATATATTAGATTACTCATTAATCATTTACATTAGGTTCACAATTGAAACTTTTTTGGTTTTTTTTTTTAATCAAATAAGTAATCTCATTAAGAAGAAGAAAGATACATAGATAACTCATGGGGAGGAACAACACACTAAGCAAAAAGGAGACTACCATTAAAATGATTTTTAACCAGCCACCGAGCAGCTTTGCTACTCTGTTTGTTTACATAATAAATATCAGTTGCCGTATTAACAGATAGAAGTCTCTCACTTGATTAATCCAAAATTCTATCTCCCAATAACATCCAAAATATTACATCTAATAAGAGTAACAAGAAATTTAAACTCTATATTAATTCAAAATGCTCAAGTTTTAAATTATTAGCTAGTTTTAATGCAAGAGTTATAGATTGAGCTTCAGCTTGCAATTCAAAATTAACAGAAACACAGCAAGTAATATCTTCAATGAGATGATGAGAATTGTTAATACATATGATAACAACACTTGCTCTATCCTTCTCTTTACTCTGTTTAACTGCTACAAAAACCTTGTTATACCACTCAAACCTCGTTGAATTTTGATAGATGAGTGCAGGTAGATTACTAGTCTTGAGAAATGAAGATCCATTAAAGACTGCATTATGATATTTTATGCATAAGTCAGTTGCCATATGAGCAATTTTGCCAGAATTAAAAGATTTTTGTTGAAAGACCAAATCATTTCTAGCTTTCCAAATAGCCCAAGCAATAAAACATATACGTAGCAAAATATCAGGCTGTGAGACCAAGTTTTCACCATTGCATTCCACCATGATTGGGCAGCAGTAATTATTTCATTTGAATCAGGTTGTTGGGAGTCGAAACAAGTAAAAATAAATTACCTACTCTCTAAATATTATATTATAACAGCGATAAGCATGGTCGAATTCCAAAGGATTGATAAATTTATTCTTTAATGTGAGTAATTGAAAAATGTGAGGGTTTTAAAACTAGAAACTAAAATTAACTTTCATAAATAAATAAATTACAGAAAATTAAAATGAAATTAATCAATATGAGAAAGTTCCAGTTAAATGTATAATCAATTTTGGAGATTTTTCAATTAATCATTAATACAAATAAAATCAATTCTAATTCAAATATATCGGTTTTAGCTACTAACAAGTTCTAACGGTCAATCTTTCCCTTAGTTAATCAATAATCAAAACACGCTCTTTAATTATTCTTTTGTTATTAAGCAGTTCAAGAAACATTTTTAAGATTTAACTTAACAACAGTATTATGAATTAAAAAGATAGCCAATGCAAACCAACAAACACGAACACTCAGTTCATTTAAATTTAATCATATATTTCCACAATATAAATCGAAAGCTTGTCCACAATCAATTATATTGTTCGTCCATTATATCAGATTAATAAACAATTACAAATTTGACAATCTTGAATAATAATAAATTGCGATACTAAATCAAATAATAAACCTTTTATTCAATTCATCAAGCAATTATATCAACAAACACAGAAAATACATGAATATTTGAAATAAAAAAGATAAAGAGTTAAGTTTAGATCTCATAAGTGAATATTCCAAGAACTTGATTAATCTTCAACTAGAAATAAATTTAATATGCCATAATCTGAAAATATAGCCTAAAATAATAGAAATAGAATATGGAAGTAAGAGAGGCATCTCAAGATGTTTTACAGCCACTGAAAAAAGATTTAAATAGCTTAAACTAACCCTAAAATCGTCCAAAATAAAATATGAAGAAATCTTAAATAGGCAACAACTCTGATCAAAAATGTGACCTCACCTTATCTTCATTTGCTCAGAATATACTTTAAAATAAGCCAGTAGACCTCAAACACGATATGTCCACGCTTTATCTTATATCTGCTCTCAAATACAAGCCTTCCAACTCCAAATGCCTCAATAGATTTCAAATGCTACAAAATTAAATATAAATAAGTCCTAATTTCCAAAATCAATATCAAAGCATAAAACATATCTAAATATATTAATTAAGCACAATAATCACAATAATTCTAAGAAGTAAACAAGAGAAAGTGTAAAAATATTCAACTAACACATGTCTATATGATAATGTCATGAACCAAACACAAGTCACCTTAGGACAAGTAAGAATGGCATGCTCTATAGTTTTTGCCCTTGAATGACATAAAGGGCACAGAGGAGAAATAGAAAGACTTCTTGCTGCAGAACTCCATTTAAAGGTAAAGAATTTTGAAGCCACCCCCACATGAATAATTTAACTCTAGGTATTAGCTTTAATTTCTAGAAATGTTTCCAGCTAACTAAATCTTGTGACTTCAAAAAAAAAAAAAATCTTGACACCAGAAAAGGAACCAGACCCCTACTAATAGTTTGCAATTTCTCCTGAATTGGATGGTAAACTGATTTAATTGTATATCTGACATATTTATTAAAATGTCACAATAATTCACTCTTCCTCTAGGATTCATTTGAATAGCTTGAATCTCCCATTGAGATAACACATTTTCAAGAAAATGCAAATTTCTATAGTTTTGATCATTTAATATATCACACACGAAGCAGGGAAAAATTAAAAGGTTTAGGATAAAAGAGCTTAAAACCTGGCAAATTAGCAATCCAATGATCCTCCCATATGTATGTATGTATGTATGTATTCCGGCTCTCCAATGTAAAACTTGCCTGGTAGCAACAATGCTTCTCCATCCCCATAAAGCCCTTGAATCAATCTTAGCATTTCAAAAATCGCTATCTGGAAATTAAACACTTATCATCACTTTAGTCTATAATGAATCAGGTTTCACCAGTAGTTTCCAGGTTTGTTTCCCCAATAAAGCCAATTAAAAAGTTGCAAATTTCTAAAGCTCATTCCACCAAGAGATTTAGGCAAGGTGAGTGTTTTCCAGCATTCTAAACAAATCTTTTTAGAATTAAAATCTTGCTTTCTCCAAAATCTAGCAAGGAAGGAATTGATTTCATCACATAGATTTTTAGATATAAGAAAGCAAGGCATCACAAAAGAAGGAATTGCAGTAAGCACAAACCTGATCATAACCTCTCTTCTTGCTAAAGATAATAATTTGTGCTTCCAGCTGCCAATTTTCGCAATGATCTTCTCCTTTATATAGCTTAATGTAAGTTCTTTTGCTTCTTCCCCGAATTGCTAGAACACCTAGATACTTGTCATTATCAGATAATTTTTTAACATTTTAAATATTAAGAATAAGACTTTGAGTATCAAAATTAGGTATCGACTAACCTAAAATAATGCCAGATTTAGAAAAATTTACAAGCAAACGAGGCATTTTTATAAGATACAAGCAATTCCTTCACTTTGATAATCTCTCTACAGATGTTTTAGCAAATATTATAGTATCATCAGCAAAGAGCAAATGAGTGAGCGTGGAGCATCTCATATTTAATTTCACTCCCTCAAAAATATTATTATAAACAACTTGTTTGAAAAAAAGAGATAAAACATTAGACACTATCAAAAAACGGTACGATGAAAGTGGATCACCTTGCCAAAGTTCTCTTGAAGGAAGAAAGCTATTAGTTTTTATCCCATTATAGCCAACATAATGAGACTGTGGTAACACATTGCAAAAATAAATGAATGAAATGAGCAGAAAATCTCATACGAATGAGAATTTGATTAAGAAAATTCCAGTCAATTATATCGTATGCCTTAGTTATATCAAGCTTGACGGCTAATTGGGCTTTATTAGGTGAAACATACTTCTTTAAGTGGTGGGAGAATTCATGCACAACGAGAAATTCTCCTAAATATGTCTACGGGGAACAAAAACTGTTTGATTTTCATCTATAAGGGAAGAAAGAAAAGACTTAAGACGGTCGACAACCATTTTAGCAATAATTTTATAACTTACATTGCATAAGCTGATAGGTCAGAATTGATTTAGAGATGCAGGATTGGCCACGTTTGGTACAAGAACAATGATGGTCTGATTCAGAGTCTTTAATCCGTATCCATTTTGATGTCATTCCAAAAATGTTGATAAAATAACGCAGGAAACTCATCAGGACCTAGTGCCTTGCGTCATCCCATATCAAACACAGCCTTGCGAACTTCCTCTTCAGTAACATCTTCTAGTAGCCTCTGATTCATCTCATTAGTAACTACTGGCTGTACACATGCTAAGATCTGTTACACATCTGTTGTTGGCTGGGCTTTATAAACATTAGAAAAATTCCTTATGAATTGATCTAGGATCATCTGACCACACCCCTTCATCATTGCAAAGAACTTCAATTTTATTTTTTCTTTTTCTTTAAATTGTAGAAGTGTAGAAAAATGTAGTGTTACGATCCCCATCTAACAGCCATTTGATCCTGGATCATTGAAGCCAATATTTTTCCTCTTGTGACCGCAAAGCCTTAAGTTTATTCAAAAAAACATTATCCTCATGTAAATTGTTGGAATCAGGTTTGCTTTGTAGCTTCGGAAGTTCTACCAAAGCAGTATTTATCTTTAATCTTGTATTTCCCACAACTTCTCTACCCCATTTCTTCAAACGACAAGAGGAAAGTTTATATTGCCATATAAACTATTTGGACCCTCTAGTATATAATGCACAAGCTAAACTAATCACATCATTGTTCTTCATCCAACCATTTATATTCAAACTGGAAAGTATGAATTCTTTACTGAGAATGCCAGATAATTTCAACAAAAGTGGCCCATGATCAAGCTCCACTATGAGACAATGAATCATCACTACATTGCTAAATGGTATTCTCGCTCCAAGATTCATTTCCTACAACTTGATCAAGTCTTTGCTTAATTCCTTCCTTTCCTTCTGAACGATTTGGCCATGAAAAGTCAGGTCCCCAAATGTAGAAGCTCATTATCCAACATCCATTTTCTAAACATTGATAACTGAACATCATCTAGCAAATTACCCCCATACTGCTACTTTTTGTAAGCAATTTGGTTAAAATCTCCAATGAACAGCCAAGCACAATGATTAGAAATTAATTAAATTAGAAACTTGTCTAAAAACATCTCATCTATATTCAATAGGTGCACCATAAATGAAAGTAGTATTTCAAGATTTTTGATGGGTTAATTACATGGTCACTCATCACAATTTTTTATTTTATAACACTAAAATCACAAAAATTTGTAAATTATTATAAAAAGGTTATCGCCAATTAATTTTAACAATTTATCAGTCGGAAAGTTCATGTGGGTTTATTATGTATCAAAACTCTACCCCTAGCACATTTGGCCACATTTCTTGACAAGTTGTAAAAAAAATGTAGCCGGAAATAACTAATTGTGATATTATGATACCATTATTGATGATAATTTTTTGCAATTCGTCAAAAAATATAGTTAAAAGTAACTAATGGTAGAGTTGTGATACTATTATAATCCAATAAATTAAAAAAAATGAATTTTCCAATTGACAATTCATAAAAAATGGTTGACAATAATTTTTCTACAACAATTTATAAAATTTGGTGATTATAGTATTAAAAAATAAAAAATTATAATTTAGATATAAATAATATAAATTTAAGTGATCATATATATAATTAATCCGTTTTCTGAGTGGACAATATTTTCATAACTAGTATGCATCCAATTTTTTGAACAATATTAAACATTAATTTTAACCTCTTCTTACCACCATAGAGCTAGCCCACTAGCTATCCCACAAGTAACAACATATACCCCATTTGCAAAGTCAAAATTTCTCCGACATTTTTAAAGTTTATTTTATATTAAGGTTTTATTTATCTACAGAAAATAATTTATTTCTAAAAATTAATTAAAAAAAAATTATTTTAAAAAATAATTTATTTTTTTGTTATTTTATTGTATACTTTTAAGTAAATTACTTTCTAGTGTTTAGTGTATTTTGAAGAATATTATTAAAATATTTAAAATTTTTCAAATTTTAATTTTTTAATTTATAACTATGTATAAATTAAATTATATAAAATAATAATTTTTTAAAAAAAATTTCGGTGATCAGTGCCGATAACCGGTTACAGGCGGTGGCCAAAGATCACTCGAAATGATTTTTAGTAGTTAATATATTAATTAATATATATTTAGTTAGTTTTAATATAAAAATTTTATTTATATAAATATGTCAAAATTTAAAAAATAACTTTCTATTCTAAAAAAAATTATTTTTCTAAAATATTATTTTTTTTTCTTTTTTTTTTTAAAAAGTATTTTCAATTACCCAGATTTTTTTTTGATATAAAAACGGAAAATATTTTCCGAGAATAAGACGAAGCCTTTTGAGATAAAAATAAAATAGATGGACAATGAACCATTATTAGGTTCGACAAAAACTGAATTGTCAAGGCACGCCCCAAGCCTTGACAATTCCAACTTATCCAATTCATGGCGCTCTGGTGGCTTGGAAAAGACTTCCTTTGTCTCTTTCATGACACTTCATCTCTGCAATTTTCAATTTTCCGTACCTACTCCATTAAATACTATTATATATATATATATATATATAGCCATCTCTTTCAATCTTTCCGTCACCCAGTAATATTATTAAATTCTACCTAACTCATAAAATAACCAAAGACACTCTACCCAACATAAATATTTTGAGTTATTTAACCATTGTTTTTATTTTTTCTTTTAAAAGCAAATTAACTTCGATTAGTTCAGCAACTCAATTGTCAGTTTACTATATATTAGTAATTCAGGATTCAAAACAATAATACTATATATATATATATAAAAAATTAGTTTGATACATCCAACTACACAGTAACTCATTTTCAATTGATTACCTGTTTAGTGTTTGGTAACCGACGACTGATATTTAAGGAAAACAAATTAACACAAACAATTAATGGATGTATCAAACTGTAGCCCCGTCATTT
>CATIWF010236211.1:0-10514 GCA_949630135.1 Balakata baccata | reverse complement strand
TTATCTAGAATTTTGTCTAATAGAAATCCATTTAGGACTTCTTTGGTAGATAAAGTTTATAATCATCAAGATTTAAATTCTACAAAGGTTAATATTGCTCAAATTGAGAATAATTTACATGATTGGAGTATTCATAAATAATATATTTAAACGATTTATAAGATTGGATCTTTTGAATTCATGACGGATTATAGTATTAAAACTACTGAAGAAACTCTGGCTTTAAATCATGAACACGAATTGATTCAATTATTTTTTTATGCATCTTTATTTGAGTATAGAAAGAAATATAAATATATGCCTATAGGTATGATTCAAGTTGCAATAAAATCACTTTTTCGTATTAGCTTAGGTATTCCTATTTTGATATTATTTATGGCTGAAACTAATTTAGCTAATGGATCCATTTAATTTAATTACTATCCAAACTTTTCAGTATCTTTATTTGACTCAAATATTCTAAATACATTAACACTAATAGTTAAAACTAAAAATATGGATTGCAAAGAAAATTCTAGATCTATAACTATTTTATATAGAGCATATTACGAAGTTATGATCACAACATTAAATCCATGATCTAGAAATAGTTTGATTAAAAATGAAACTTTATTATTTGAAGCTAATAGATCACATAGTATTGTTCATGTTCCTTAAGGATTAAAATGGAATGAAATTACTAGATCTAGTTCATGGGATTTCCAAGAAATGGCTCAACCAAAATACTTATGAAATAATGAACAAATTTCTAAATAATAGAGCATTCAGATAAATTAATAAGATTAGAATTCTTTCCAGATTTTACACCATCATAAAAAATTTTAACATTCACTAATAGTAGACCTTTAACAACTAGTATTCTAAAAAATAGAAAGATTAAAACACCTAGAGAAGATTTTAACTTAAGAAATGTAGATTTTAATGAAAAAAATTTCTAGACCAAATTGTATAGAAAATTCTCAAAAAGGTCACACACCTCCAGCTCACCTACTAGGTCTCAAATGAAAGCATTTTCTCAAATAAATGTAATATTAAAAGAATTTGAAATTGATAAACAATATTTAAAAAAAGATTATTTAGCTGATTATAATGAAGAAGAAAAAGATTGGTTTTTTGAAAAATTTAATTCATTAGAAAGAAGTAAAATAAGAGAATTATGGTAAGATGATATGAGATTGCATAAAGTTAATATTCATTTCTTTAATTGGATACCTATATATTGTGAGAACAATAATACAAAATATCATTTTAAAGAAATCAATGTTAATAAAAAAAAAATAAAAGATTAGATAAATGCTAATAATCAAAATATAACATCAATACGCTAAAGAGGGCTTAGTTGAAACATATGAGCAAATGACACATAAAGAGTATTTTGGTAATTTAAAAGTAAAAATTTAAATATATGTATAGATTAATTATCGAGGCATTGGGGATATATGAAGGAAACATATGAGAGATGTATTGGGGATATATATGAGGTATATGTGACATGATAAGGAGTATAAGTTTGATGCAAGATGATACAAGTGGGTTAATAGATGAAGGAAGAGTAAATGAATGGTGTATTAGGGGTATATGAGGGTATATTTGAGGTATATATGGAATATATTTGTCTATTTTGGCTTTGGTTTGGAGAGAGGGATGAAATAAAATGAAGAAAATGGGAAAATGCATGATTCACACCTATGAACATTGTGGTCAAAGATAAGCATTGACTGTTTTTATTGTAGATGTTCATGATCTTGAAGGATTTGTTCATGACCATAAAAGGGTTCTGTTCATGACTGTGACTGATTTATTCATGACTGTGAAAGGTCTGGTATAAAAGCTTTTTGCACGATCTTATCTTTATTTTTCATTAGTTTTCCACTCCCAACCCAAACAGCTTTCACTCACACCCAAGACCACCAAATGAGTATTTTTTCATGGTTTTTGAGTGAATTAAACACTAAACCAAGAGAGAAAACAAGATTAAAGCAATATTTAAGGAAATTATCAATTTTGGTGAAGAATTGGAGGAGAAAGAAAGTTGGTGCAAGAGAGCCTGCGAGTTTCTTGCATGAACAATAGTGTTTTCTGCCACCAATAGGTAAGAAAATACAAGAAAATCATCTCTTTACTATGATTATGAAGTTATATGAAGAGATTGTGATGTTTGAGAGAAAAGCCACAGAGGATGAGTTATGGATGACGAAAGGTGATGGAGGTTTGTGCATATTTATATTATTTGAAGTTATTGGAAGTGATATACCATGAGATTGAGTTGAAAATATGCATAATAATCTTAGTTTGGGAATTATGAGATTAGATTTGTGATTATACATATTTGTCATAGTTTTAGATGTTGATGTATGGTTTGAGTTAATGGAAAATAGTTGTGATTATGTATAGGAGATGCCTTTGGAAGGTGGAATTGATCACCAAAAAGGCTAGGCAAGCTTAAAGCTTAGATTTTGAATTAGTTCCATAGGAGGTAAGTGCATATGTGCATTTTAACTTGCTTAAATGAAATAATATAATGTTGAATGACATAAAAATGGGATATATGGCATACTAATAGAAATAATTGACAACTAAGAGGAAAATGGAAATATGTAATAAACTAGCTAAATCAAAGAGCTATAGATGATATATGGAAGAAGAATTAGTTAAACATGAATAATGTAAATATGTTTATACGAGAATTACATAAAGTATTGAGTTATGGAACTTGAATAATACGAATAAGTCAAATGAATGATAAGATATGACATAGTATTCTAGGCATAAAAGTTACTATTAGAGAAGTGCTATAAAGGCAATCACATTTAGCACTTAGTGTACAAACTCAATTATTTAATAAAAGGCATATCATTAATTTGATGTATGAATTGATAGTGATCTTAAAACAATGAATGAAGTTCTTAATACTTAACATAGCATGAAAGAAATCATGATGGAATCATGATAATGAGATTTCTATCATGTGTAATTATGTTAGTATCAAAATTATCCCTAGTCGTATGATTAATAAGACAAGACATTATTAATCTAGATAGACTAGCACATGTTATACTTCTTGATTAGATCAAACAGTAAATATCATAACCTGTAAGCATGAGATGTTCAAAGTTAACATGTGGATGCTTGCTAAGAGTAGTCAAGTACATTAAATGACCTGCTATGAGATAATCATATGGATTATCTATTCGAATGTTAGTGATAGTCTCATCATAGCAATAGTGCAAGTATCTTTAGACTTAAGGTACTCAAGGATATCTTGGATACTGATTATGTGCTTTGACTCTATTTCTTGTTGCCTTACAGAGGTCGCTTATAGGGTGGTGATTGGGTACAACTTGAGGTATTTGAAGGTAATTGGGTAGCCAACAGAGGATTCACCACTACTAATAAAGGGACTGTATACTTATGGCTTTTGGCTTAAGCTCGTGAAACGCCCTTGGTCTTATTTACATATAGATGATATATCATAATCAGTCAAGGAGGCTTAAGCTCGAGGAGTTCTCCTAACTAGAGATCAGAGTGAATAGGGTATGGATCACCCCTATTCCACACCCCATATCTGGATAGTCCGGGAACAAGGCTTGGGGCTAATGACTTGGAAGTGTGATATGAAGAATATTTGTATTTTAAATAGGATAATGAAATGAAATGTAAAGTAACATGATTATAAATATTACAAGAAATAATATGCTATTCTTAGAAATGATATACGCTTGAGCCTCCGAGAGGTCAATGCGTTGATTGGTAATTGAAATATGAAAGAATTGCTAGGTGATATAGTGAAATAACAATGCCAGGACTGTAGATGTACAAGATTGTAGAATATTGAGATAAATAAAAAGATATGTATTTTAAGAATAAGATTTGTATGTATAAAAAGATATTGAATGAATATGTGACTATGCATAAGCATTGAACTAATGCTTTGACATTGTTGTGATTACATGCCATGAATTATATGTTTCATGTGATATTTGTTATACATATGTGAATTACTGTGTTGTGAGTAGCTTAGCGAGTTTTTTTATGTGCACGTAGGTTATGGAGCCAATGTATAGTTATATAGCAATTGACAGCGGAGATGCCAAAGCCCATCCAAAGGATACCATGTAAACCAGACATAAATTGGACATAGTCATAACATGTATTTATTTATTGCATTTATTATTAGGGATATAATTAATTATATTTATTATCCTATAATCATGTAATATGATGTAAAATAAAAGAAAAAGTAAAGAAAAGAAAAGAAAAGAGGAAGAGAACATATATAGTTCAACTAATGTGCATGAGATGAAGGCTTGTAGGCCTAAACTAGTATATGAAATGTGATTGAACAGGTAAACCAGAACTAGTGATAGCTAGTTAAGAGAATATTTAATAAGTTAGAAAAGTAGGTCTAATTGAGTATACATATTAATAGAATAATAATGATTTATATAGGAAAAGTTTTAAATTTGAACAGGTTATAGTCACCCAATCTGTAACACTTCCTATGTATTATGGAATATACTCATGGTATATGGGAGGGTGTTACAAATACATTCATTGTTAGAGAAAATATGTTTTAAAGATAAGGAAGATATTATTATGGTTTTACCCTTTAAAATGGTAAACTTAGAAAATAATTGAAAATGGCCATGGCGAACTCACCATAGAATTCCTTTCTACTGTCCAAGTCATCAATGAGCCCAAGCATCCCCTTAGCTACTATGGAGTCCGTTTTTACCTTTTTGGTGAACAACAAGAGATGACCAAGAACCAATTCATAGACGCTTTTGGATTCAAAAAAGTTGGTCTTCTTAATGCCTAAGCTATGCATCTTACTCTTTTGGAGAGACATTTCTCTTGAAACCCTCTTAGATAGAAAATCAAATGTCAAACATATCAAAACCCCTTCTCACTTCATCCTCCATCGCATCACTACTTTCATTATCAATGCTAGAAGTAAAAGCAATGAAAAAGTCATCCATGAAGACATCCTCTATCTCTATACGATAATTCACCACAAACCTCCCGATACTACCCCTCTTCTTCTTAAAAATTTCATCTCTATGGCCATAACCACCAAAGGCACCATTTCCATATCACTTATCTTGCAAAATACTTTAACCTCAAAACGACAAAAACACCTCTCTTCTCACTTCCTCTCGCATCCAATTTGAATACTTCTTGGATATCTAATACCTTTTGAATTGCAAAACAATTGCTAAGCCTTACAAAAAAGTAGATCAATACTTCTATGCCTTTGGAGAGCATGGAGTGTAACACCCTCCTACGTAGTAGTTTTAATTCTACCATACAAGAGAATGCTACTTACTATAATCTGTTTATTCTTATCCATTATGTGATTTCATACTATCTATCATGTCATACTATTATATCCATTCATTAAACCATACTAATTCAATATATATATATAATGCCAAATATATATCATATGTTTGAATAATGCAGTCATCGTTAATAAAGAAACTGCAAATCCAAAACTAGGGCTAAACACGCCCAAATTATTATATCTGTTCACAAAATCTAATAATAATAAATGATTAATCAAAGACTTATTAAATCTCTCCATCTACCCATGAATGAATGAAGAATAAAATAATGGAAAATGCATGAGCAACCGACTCTGAACTGATCTGACTCTAACAACTAGACTTTCTCTTCGGTCAGCTCAATTTATGGCTCCAAACATGCGTGTAGGAAAACCCATATGCTAAGCTAATGAAAGCTTAGTGGTACATATGACTATAATTATTCTAGCATGCAAAATCATACAATCATGGCATTCAATCCACTAACATATATATTCCACAACCATGTATCTCACTAGTTCATACTATGAATTTCGATAGCAAGAATGTAAGATAATGTACTTGGTAGGTGGAAACTTTACTTAATCTGTGTAACATTTTACAAGCTTATTGTTACTTTTTATTTACTCACCCAACTACTCGGCACATGGATTAATCTGGATATGAGTTGTGAATAGGAGCGCTCCTTGAGTTTAAGCCAACTTATTCCCATTTTTAACTGTGACTATGATACTGGTCAAAGGCGTCCCCAGAGCTTAAGCTCCTTGACAAAATCAAACAGAAGTATTGCTATCATAAAAAAGGTCAATGACGCTCCCAGAGTTTAAGCCCCTTACCCAAATCATATTGTGTAAAAACCTACGGTATCAAAATGGCATGCCATATATCTTAACGTTAGTCTTAGTACAAGAAAAGGACATTTTCATCATTTTCCAATTTCCTTTAGCTCACATGGCACACAGTCATTTAATATAGTCATAACATTTATATAACCCCATTAATCACAATTAATCATATTAATGCTATAGCATGAAAATCTTTATTATGCATTAATACGTCATGCCATAAATCAAACTTCAATCATAATATTTATCTAATTATTTTATAAGCATTTTGACGTATTCATTGTCATAAATAAATAAATTCATGTATCAAAATTTCCTAAAATCATTAATCCAAATAATCATATTAGTGCCAAACATGTAGACTTTTAATTATGCATAATTTTTCTCATACCACCACTAGACCACTTCATCATAAAATTTATCTAATAATTCATAGGCATTTTCATAAGTTCATTGGCATAACATAAAAAAAATTCCATGACTCAATATGTATATAAATATTTTAATTGATTAATATATTATCGACAGATATAATAACCTGGTGAGTCATTCTAATTTAATTCCTATGTCTATTAAGTATAGTGTTTTTGCAAATATAATAGATAAATTAATTAATGACATCGTTTACTGTGATAACTAAATAATAATAGCCATTTGTCTAATATGTACCATAAATTCAGATCCAATATTAAACTCCTCAAACTAATCATGCACAAGTTATTTAATAGTACAGTCTCTTTTTTTTTTCTTTTTTGTTTTGAATTCCAATAACATACCAATGGAATTTTCAGTGTTCTAATTATTTTTAGACTCAATTATAACTTCATTCAGCCATGAGACATAGCCAAGAATTTATTTAGCTATTACTTTCATGAATCCAACATTTCCACAATTAACATCACAAAATCAAATAGATTCACATTCTCATCACAAGTAAAATCATACAGAAATAACAAAAAAAAGAACGAATAAAAATGAGTATATATACTGACCTAAATTTTGAAGCCATAAATCTCTCTCTAAAGTTCTCCCTCGGTCTGGTGATCGTCTCCACCGATGATATTCTCTCCTAATACAAAAATATTAGACCATAAAAAAAATTCGATATTAGCAAGTCATTTTTATGGTCGTTACCATATTGAACAAAGGATTGGCAAGTGGTATAGAAGCTTAAGCTGCCTTACGGTTCTCGTATCCATGTGTCATTACTTAAGAAAAATTTGGGAGATTGCAATTCTACTACTGATGAGTTACCATCATTTGCTTATGATGGTGAAATGATCGTTCAACTCGAAGTAATCTTGGATACACATTAGGTCGAAAAGGGTTAAGATTTGTTAAGGAAAGTCTAGTGAAATGGAAATAACTGCAGCATGAAAATGCTACTTGGGAAAATAGTCAAGAGTTACGGGAGAGGCTCATAAACTTGAATCTTGAGGGCAAGGATCTACCGAAAGAGGGAGGTATTGATAAGCCACGAAGGTCCCAAGATGTGCCAATCAAGAATCCCAATTATCTGATGTAGGAGTGCTTGAAGAATGAGTCAAAGTTTGTTAGCGAGTAATTTGGTTATGTGAAGAAGTGCCATTATATTTCTGCACTTAGTTATTCAGTTGTTGAGTCCTAGTTTTTAGTAGTAATGCTGCTATTTTTTAGAAGAGTCAATTATTTCTTACGTATTTAAAGTTTAATATTATGGAATAAGAAAACAAATTCATTCAAAAAACAAATAATTGTGTTTATTTTCACTCTAAGCAAAATTATTTATCTATTACAACTTTGATTGGGACCTATTATATAATAAGAGGATGAAGCATATATAATATTATTAATCATACTTTTTATGCTTAGATACATTTTTATCATGCCTTATATGATTTTCAATCTTCCCAACCAAAATTATATTTTTTTCTATATCTAATATCAAACAAATTTATTTGTTTAAATTTTAAATTTTTTTATTTTATATATTTTTACTCTATTCACTTAAAAAATATAAGCTAAAAAATGTCAATTGAGCGACTTGATTGATATTTTTACTTATAAAAACTGGAGAATATATATTCTTACTATCTTTCAATATTGGTAAAAGTTTATCACATTTTTTGTAAATGAAAATAGATGACTATTTTATATAGTTCCTCCCCTATTGAGCATTCTGACAAAAAAAACTAAAAAATAAATATTTTTAAACAAAATATATAGATGAATCTTTTTTTCTCTAAAATTATATTAGACAAGCAGTAATCTACCAGCTAATAAGTCTATTTACAAATAAATTCCATTAATTTCGTAATATCTATACTATATAATAAAGCACAATCCTCCTATTACTATATATAGCTGCTGTAGTGTCCTGATAGTTTTCCTCCTCCATAACCCCCCGACAAAGTGATACCGTTTTACCACCAACATTGTGCAATACCTCTCCTAAATGAAGGTAAATTTCGCCAACGGTATTTCAATTATATAAATTGTAACAACTCAGTATCCTAAAAATTATTTGTAATACAAATGTATTCCAATTATGTAAATTGTAACAATTCTGTACGTACCTCAACTTTTATTTTACAACTAAATAATACTTCTGTCTTCAGCTATTAGGCCTCGTTTAATATTGTGTTTGGAAAAAAATACTTTTCGGAAAAACAAATTTTGTATTTTTAACGTTTTTAAGTTTTGAAAACTATTTTTGGTAAACAGAGATAAATATATGTTTTTTCCAAAAATAGATTTGAAACAATTTATAAAAAATTAAAAAAAATTAGTCAATTAAATCAGAAAATTCAAAATTTGCTTTTGGAACATTCGATAACACCTCCTTAGTCTCTCTAACAGAAATATAACATGAAATATCTAAATAAATTTTAATAAAAATAAAATTAGTTGTAATATCCAATCATCAAAATTGAAATTTATCAAATGTGGATATTATAGTTAATTCTATTTTTATTAAAATTTATCTGATATAGATATTTTATATCACACTTATGTTAGGGAGACTAACACTTAAAAATAAAAGTACTATTTAGTTAATAAAAGTTAATGTACTTTTGAGTTACAAAATAAAAGTTGAGGTACTTTTGTGCTACAAAATAAAAATTGAGGTATTTTTATGTTACAAATAATTTTTGAGGTACTGAATTGTTACGATTTATATAATTTAAATACTTTTGTGTTACAAATAATATTTTAAGTACTGAATTGTAACAAGTTATATAATTGAAGGGTTGTGGGTGAAATTAACACCCTAAATGACACTACTGTTAAACACCCCTTTCTTGTTTTGCCTAGCCAAAATTAGTACCCATTTTAGCCCTGCCCTTTTTCTCCAAAACCTATTGCTGTGCCTTCCACATAAGGGTACCGTTTCAAGCCCAACTCAGTACCCATTTCGAACCCATTCTAGAAAGTATTCCATTTATTCTCAACATGCATGTACCACATATGATTGCAGAGAATATAATCCTTACCCGACTGGACTCATTTTCTCTTTTGTCTTAGTGAACAGTCTCATCTCCAATTGAAACTCTCGGAACAGAGCACCTATAAATTGTGAAGGCAGAGGAATAACTGAGTTACGGAGTCACCAGAAGGATAATTAGGATATGCTGCTACAAAGACTCATTTTTCTTCAAACTCATTTTCACCTCACCTTTAATTCATAAATTCTTGCTCGGCCATGTGAATTTTATAAGGAAATGAAAAGAGAAGTAAAAGAGGAGGGTCGGGTAGAAAGAAAAAAGAGGAGAGCTGAAATTAAATCTCATTTCAACACAATCCCCAAGGCTTAGAGATGAAGAGCAAGAAAATTTAAGGAAAAGACAAATTTTTACCTCAATTTTAACTTTGGCCGAAATCCATTATTTCCCTTTCTTATTCCTTTTCTTGTCCCAATGTTCTCTTCTCTTGGATTATCTCTTGCATGCAACTAACTTCATTTCACCATCATGGCCGAAGCAAAAGCTCCCACTTTTTCCCATTTTGTTATCTCAGCTCAATCAAAATAAATTAAAGAACCAATTTTTTCAAGGTCCCATTATAGTTTATTAGGAACTAGCAAGAATTGTCATCCTAGAGAGTGTTTAGGTGACAAAAAAATGAGAGAAGGAATTTGTAATTTCAGTGGAGAAAGGGAATTTGTAATAAAGATCATTCTTTGTTTCATTATGAAATATGTGAATTTGCGAAGCATCATCATACTTTTTTTTTTCTTCATAACCATATAAACCATTGAAACCATTATCTATGATTTTTAGTGATGTTTGGGGTCCTAATAAAATAAGTAAACATTCTAAAAAAAATGGTGTATTACTTTTACTGATGATCATACTCACCTTTACTG
>CATIWF010236094.1:0-20199 GCA_949630135.1 Balakata baccata | reverse complement strand
GTATGTTGCAGCCATTTTGAAATGAAACGATTAAAGATCACCGAAGTAATGTCTAAACCCAACGATTCAAGGCAAAGATAAAGGATCCTGGAACAAGGAAATACCGTTTTCAATTGTCTCAACAATTCGATTAGAATGAATCCTACACAAATTTTTTTTCAAAAATATCGAAAATCAAAATTTATCCAAGATTTACTTAAAGTTTATCACAAAATTAATAAAAATTGAAGTTACAAAAGTTTTATCAAAAATTTACTTAAGATTTATTCAAGTTATACCCATAATTTACCTAATATTTACCAGAAAATTAATGAAAGTTGAAATTATACAAGATTTACTCAATATTTTTCAAAGTTTACCAAAAAATACTCAAAATTTACCTAAAGTTTACCCAAAGTTTACTACAAAAATAATGAAAATTGAATTTACAAAATGTTTATATAATATTTACTTCAATTTTATCAAATGTTTACAAGAAAATTAATAAAAGTTGAAGTTACATAAAGTTTATCAAAGATTGACTTAAATTTTACTCAAATTATACCCAATGTTTATAAGAAAAATAATGAAAGTTGAAGTTACATAAGATTTACTCAAAATTTACCGAGATTTACTCAAGAATTACCTAATATTTATCCGATATTTACCTGAAATTTATCCAACATTTACCAAAAAATTAATAAAAATTAAAATTACAAAAGGTTTATCCAAAATTTATCCTAAGATTTATTTGAAATTTACTTAACATTTATCACAAAATTAATGAAAGTTGAAGTTACATAAGGTTTACCCAAGATTCACCAAATATTTATTCAATGTTTACGCGAAATTTATCCAAAATTTACCAGAAAATTAATGAAAATTAAGTTAATTAAATTCAAGTTTACATATTTTTTTTACTAATTAAGTTAATTAAATAATAATTAAAAATAAATAAATACATACATAAAGATAAATGATGACCATGTAAATTAATAAAATTATTAATCCATATTTAAAATGTAAAAAATGATTATTTTATGTCTTAATTAAATGAAAAATGTGCTAAATACATAGTGAAATATAATATTTGAAAAGAAAAAGAAAAAATAATAAAAATAAAAATACACAAATTTTGTAGGTAAAATTAAAAAAAATTTTCAAAGTAAATTTCCTAAATATATATTACAAATACTTTAAATATTTTGTTTCATTGATAAATAAATCTATAATCCATATTATATATTCATAAATTTAAATGAGTAATTTTCATATGAGTTATAATACGAGTAGATAAAACGATTATAAAATACTTACTATATTTATTTTATATATAACTCTTAATAATGAATAAATTAGTAATTTGATAGAATTTAAAATAAATTTATACTCTTATAATTTACTATAAATAAAATATTATAATAAAACGAAATAAATTAATAAAAAAAAATTATATAAAAACTAAATAGTAATTAATAACGAATTCATTACGTACTAATCACGTATAAAATACGCTAATATAATACTAGTAATTCATAACAGAAGGAAAGTTTTTATTAATTAGATAATTAATTAATTATGCGTCAGCAATAAATTAATTAAGATTGGATAATATATTTTTTGTCTTCTAGGAAAATAAGAAAGTAGAATGCCAAGATCAAAGTCGATTCTTGTAAAATATGTATGAACATCAACGGAGGCTGAGTAAACATACGACTTCAAATTCAATGACTAAAGCCAAAACAAAAACCAAACCAACCCCCCCATGTTCTCTCTATTAATGTCTTCTTTATCTTTCGCTTGTATATAAACAAGACTACCATTAATCCTTTACTTTTCCTTTTCATTCCTATTCTTTCTCTTTCTCTCTCTCCTGGTAAGCTTCAATCGAGATCCTTTGCTTTATCTATTGTATCTCTTTTGATTCTAACCTCTTTCATCTTTATTGATGCTCTTTGCCTACTGGGTTTTTCTTCTTTTTTTGTTTAGTTAGTCTGAGTATTTCGATTGGGGTTTTCTTTCATTTTTGGTGTTCGATTTTTCTGTATATTGGGCTGTATAATTCGATTGATTTTGACTCCTGTGTTGTCAAATTGGGTTTAGCTTTATGGGTTTTTCTTATGGATTTTAATGCTCTTGGATTACTTGAAATTTTCTTGATTTTGTTAAAAATCACTCATTTTTGCATGGATTCTTATATAATCGAGCATGTAACAATTTCACGAAAAATTTCTGTTTGATTCATTTTGATCATGGATATTTATTGATAAGTCATTTATTGGTGCATCACTTTGAATTTCATGTTTGAGGACTGAATTTTCCAATTGCTTATGCTGTTGGTAGTGATAACTAACTTAAGAGACGGACCGATAATAATTATGGCAAATACTGCGGCAGCATGTGCTGAGAGGGCTACCAGTGACATGTTAATTGGTCCTGACTGGGCTATAAACATCGAACTTTGCGATGTCCTAAATATGGATCCTGGGTAAGACACTCCATCTTCTTAATTAATTATTCTAATTACTTTATTTTCCGTACAATGTATGTGAATGCAAAATCTCTCTCTTCTTTTCATTTGTCTTTGAGTTTTAGTTATGCAATATTCAATAGGATAATGATGTTTGTAACTTTCAAGTCGAACAGTTTGTCTTGTTAATGCTGTTCAACGGGAGGCATGGATGATCATTGGTCTTTGAGCTATTCAACTTTGTGCAATTAGAACTTGCTTTAGATACTTTTATTCATTATACTTTTGATCTTAATGAAATTAAGTTTGTGGTATGTGGAGTACGAATTTGTATCAGCTAAAGAAGGATTTGGGTTAGATGGCATTGTGACATGGGAATCAGCTTTTGTTTCTGTTCAGCAATGCTACTGATATCACATAGTTTTGCTGGCATCTTTACAATCAACAATTTATACCCCTATGATTTTTGTTAGGAAGGATTTGGGGTTTGATGGCATTGTGATGTGGGAATCAGCTTTTGTTTCTGTTTAGCAAAGCTATTGCTATCACATAGTTTTGCAGGCATCTTTACAATCGACAATTTATACCCGTATGATTTTTCTTATGGTGTGGCATTGACATTGCACTTTCTTAAAATATAATCCATTGTGTTTTTTTTTTATCTCATGAAATGACTCTATTGTCCATTGAACTGATATGGTCATTTTAGTAGATAATATAGTTAATGGAGTGCTGTAAAAATCATTGGAGTAGGAACTACTACTCCCTTTTTCTTGCATTTTATTATGAGAATTGGACTTACGGTTTTCATTTTGATGGTTATTATTTTTTTTACTATATAGTAGCAGGGATAATATTTTTCTCATTCAACCTTTTTGTTTCAATTGTTGGGAAGCTGATAGGAACCAAAGAATCACAACAAAAGGAACCAAAAGATAATGCTGAAATTGAACTGAAAATGGAAATGAAATACAAGCTTTCGAGAGGCTTGCTCTCTCCCACAAGTCACAAAGACCTTTAACAAAATATTCAGAATGCATTCAACCTAAAACAGCCACCTATTTATAGAATTACCAGCACTCTTTCCCCTAAAACAAAATCTAAACAATTTCACCATATTACCCCTTAACTAACTCACCTCTGAATATTCTAGAATTAGGAGCAACCACACTAAAACAACCCTCATCAGTCATAATACAACAATGATTCAGCAGCAAATCCATAACACAGATAACCCACAACCACTTATCAGCCCATTCCTTGCTTTCCAGCTCTTCAACAAGCACAAGTATAATATATTGGAGCTTATCAATACTTCCCCTCCAAACATTCACCTTGTCCTCAAGGTGAAAAACATGAAACTGAGAAATTAAAGATTCTTGAAAGGGGTCTGGTTCACTAGGACCTCCTAGGTAGCTTGCCTTGATTGATTCTTTCCAATTCCTAGTGGTAGCTTTAATCAGGGGTATATGTCCTCCCTCTAGCCCATTCCACCTGGAAGATACAGCATGTGATGCGGGTCCACCTAGGCTGCTATCTTCCACCATCAGTTTGCACGTTACCTAAGCAACTGTCATATTTGGGTTATCAACTAGATCATCCTCTCTAGCAATGTCACCAACAACAACTCTTGTTTTATTCCAAAGGTAGTCAAGAGTATGGCTTGTGGTATTGAAATGATCCTCCAAGCCATGTTTAACCAAATCAATTCTTTTCCAAATCCAAACCTTCTCTACGAATATGTTCCATTGAGAAATTTGGCAGGAACATCAAACTGCAGGCACATGACCCAAGGAGCACTAGTACTTTGAGAAATGACCATTTTAGCCTCCCACTTGGCAGTCCTGTTTTCCCAATTTAAGACTTTGGATGCAACCGATGAATTCTTATTTTGATGTTAATCTGATGGTTAAGGGCCCTCAACTGCAATGTATTCCTTTAATGCATGTTTTCTTAACTTACACAAGGCAGGAATTCACAGATGGATTGGAACTTATGAAATATTGTTTATTGCTTTTTCCTCAAGCATAGTGGAATGTTTACATAGAAAATTTAACCATCAATCAACTGTTATCTTGTGATGAAAGTGAATATATTTGGCTTTATTATTGGACGATAACTAAAGTTGTTGCAATTCTGATGTTGCAGGCAAACAAAGAATGCCTTAAAAGTACTCAAGAAGCGACTAGGCAGCAAAAATCCTAAGATACAACTCCTAGCACTTTTTGTCAGTATTGCTTTTCTCATTATAGACTTATCTTCTCTTCAACTTAATTAACTGAAGTGATACTGCTTTGTAGTTGTTTTTCCATCCTGTAATCATTTGATCTAAACTAGATTGAACTAGTATGTGCCACAATCTTAAGATTGTGGTTATCAAGATGTGGAACATGTAATAGATATGTATGCGTCTGTCTTTGTTGTGCTGTTAAATAATAACAAAGAAGCCATCGTCTTGTTACTCATGATTTTTTGTGGGCATATTTTGATTTAGGCATTGGAGACTGTCAGCAAAAATTGTGGTGAGAATGTTTTTCAGCAGATCATTGAGTGTGACATCCTACATGATATGGTTAAAATAGTGAAGAAGAAGGTCCTGTTTTGTTTCCTCAATTCTATAAGGATTCTTTTATTTTCTGTTTCATGTCTGATTCATTCTGTTGTGTAATTTATTCCTTGGATATGATTGTGCAGCCAGATTTGAACGTTAGGGAAAAGATACTTATTTTAATTGACACATGGCAAGAAGCTTTTGAGGGACCACAGGGAAGGTATCCCCAATATTACGCTGCATATAATGAACTAAGGGTAATTGCCCTTGTATCTTTTTTAGCTCTTCTTTTGTGCCTATGGTTCTAAAACCTAGAAAGTTAAAACATCTAGTTTGAAAGCAGTAAAAACTTTGTGAGATTGCAATTGTCTTTTTTATTTTAGCTTTTATGGTTCTAAATATTTAAATGGTTAATACAACTAATGATTGTTACAGTTACCCATATCTTATTACATGTGAATTGTCTTTTATTTCCGCAAATGTTTTTGATATATCCACAAGTAAGAGCATCTGTTGATTTTAATTTTTAAATTATAATTTCCGTCAAAAACTAGCTGACTTGGATGTTTAGACTAGGATATTTCAATATCTAATTTTTTTCTTTATGTTAATGAGGCCCTATTTTGCTAATCTAAGCTTTTGTTTGCAACTCCACAGGCTGCTGGAGTTGAGTTTCCTCCCAGAGCAGAGAACAGTGTGCCGCTCTTTACTCCTCCCCAAACACAGCCAATAGTTCATGCACCTTCATATGAAGATGCTGCTATTCAGGCCTCTCTGCAGTCTGATGCTTCTGGACTCAGGTACTATTTGAACTATTTTATAATAAACAATTCTGTGAAAGCTACTTTTCTTTCCCAATTTATTTCTTGCATGGATAGGTGCTGGATTTTGTTGTTGTTGGAATTTTCCATTTGCTCTTTGGAATTGTGGATACTTGAAAGAAGTGGGAACTTATATGTTTCAAAAATAAGTATTGGAGAATGTACTTTTTAACCAATTATTTTTTGAGAATAAGAGGTAATAGGGTCACATGGAGATGGAGTAATATTTGCATACATCAGCAAAACAAAACTAAACATGGACACTTTTCATCTTTATGTTGTAAGAATTGATCACTGGTTTTCTTGCACTTCAGATAAATTATTGCTATGGGCTTTTGAAATATGAACCTACGTGCCAAACTTCTGATTTCTGGCTCTTTGTTTTGTGTTGAATGAGAATGCTACAACTCAAGGAAGAAGATGTTTGTGATTGATCCATTAATGCTATGCAGTTTGGTGGTAAGATCCGAAGTATATGGTTGCATTGTTGGACCGTAGTGAATATATATCAGTGACAATAAACATGTGGAATCTAAATTCAAACTGCATGCTTGAAGTATCTTTTCCCAGACAGAAATCTGATTATGTAATTTTATCCTCAATAGTGGAAGTGGTATCACCTCTCGCATTCATTATTTTATCTTACGAAAGACTTTTTTTATTTTCAGCTTGCCAGAGATTCAAAATGCTAGGAGAATAGCAGATGTGTTGATGGAAATGCTTGGTGCCTTGGATGCTAAGAACCCTGAGGTATAGTTACTTTGCTAATGGAGAAAGTTTGGAATTTAGGATGACAAAAAGCAGAGCTGTGTGATTTTCTTCTTTTGCTTTTTAGTTATGTTCTCTTGGAAGTTCTCTTAATTGAGACGATAAGAAGTTCAGGAGCTCTTTGCTATAATCCCTTGATGAAAAATCTCATTCATTGGTAAAAGCCCTCATTGAACTGTAATATTGGTTTAGTTCCTGGTTGATGCAGAAGTTGCACATAGGTGTAGTTCCTCATTGATGTTTCTTATGTAGCATTGTTGAAAAGAATGTGCTGAGGAATGGATGCATCAATTGTTTGGAATTCTTATATTTATGTATGTGATTGCAGGGTGTCAAAGAAGAAGTGATCGTTGACCTTGTTGATCAGTGCCGTTCGTATCAACAGCGAGTCATGCTTCTTGTGAATAATACATTGTAAGAATTGAACTAACATATATTATTTTTCCTTCTTTTCCTTTTTTCTCCTTTGTTATTAATGATACTGATAAAGCTGGTGGTGCTTTTCTTTCAGAGATGAGGAGCTTCTGAGTCGGGGATTGGCATTAAATGATGCCTTACAGCGTGTGTTATGCCGGCATGACGATATTGCAAAAGGAAACCCTCCAGCTGCAGAGAGGGAGGTGGACAATCCAGTTATCCCTCTTGTTAATATTAACCATGAAGATGACGACTCGGAAGATGATTTTGCCCAGCTGGCTCACAGGTGATTATCTTTTCTCTCTCTCCTCCTATCATTAGCAGTCACTGTTTTTTTTTTTTTTAGTAAGTGGGCTATTCTTGCTATGTGCTGCAAAAGCTTTGCTCAGCAATTGAAGATATGTAACTGGCAGAGGAGAAAGTAATAGATACATGTGAACTTGCTACTTAACTAATCATGCGTCTCGTAATGTAATTGTCAATCTGCATTTAGGAAGTGTGATAGGAGGTCATAGTATTAGCTGCGTTATTGAAAAGTTTGGGCTTCCAAATCTATATAATTCCCAAAGGCAAAAGTGAATACCCATTCTAACATGGTGTAAACATATCACTGCAGGTCTTCAAGAGAAAGCTCACAAGTACAGGGCAGGAAACCAGTTAGTGGTAGGACTGAACCAGCACGACACAGTCCCCTGCTTCCTCCTCCTCCTGCATCAAGGAAGCCAGTCAATGTGGACTCTGGAATGATTGATTATCTTAGTGGTGGCACTTATAAGTCTGAAGAATCTCCTCAGAAGTTGGAGCCTGCACCCTTCACAATTCCAGTTCATTCGAACACAAACTCCTCACCTACATATTCTCCAACTTTATCCGCCTCATCTCCTCCTTCCCATGCTATAAACTCGTCACCTTTGTTCACTGGGCACCCTGTATATGATGAACCAGCTCCATTAAGCAAATCAGCTGATAGTCTGCCTCCAGCTCCTTGGGATACACCACCTGCTGGATCTGTTCCACCCCCACCTTCCAAGTATAATCAGAGGCAGCAATTCTTTGAGAAAAAACAAGATTATACTGGCAATGCTTCTCAGTCAAGTAGTGGCTCTGGTTCTTCTTATGATAGTTTAGTTGGACAAACCCAGAATCTGTCCCTTAATTCCTCTACCCCCACCAAACAAGTGAAACCAGAAGATGCTCTGTTCAAAGATCTTGTTGATTTTGCAAAAGCCAAGTCATCTTCATCGTCAAAACCCAATAGATCTTTTTAGTCACTGTAGTTTATCCGCGTTGGTACAGCTTTTGAATACTTCATCTAGGTCATCAGGTTTTGCATCAAACTGTGAGATTGATTATTGATTAATAAATGTTGGGTTTATGGCTTGTCTATGCTGTGTAGCAGATGAACTGCTTATTGGATTTATTTTAGTACATACATATCTTGGCATGTGGGTTGTATCATATTGCGGCTGTTCCTGCTAGAATGAACTCATATTTGCTATGTTGTTTGCTTCTCCTTTCTGTATAGACACCCGTGGCATATAATCCATTTTCTTTCCCTCTTGGGTTGGTCATGTTTTTATATTTCTCTCTCTCTCTCTCTGAACATTACATCATTTGGAACGCTCTTAAGATTTAAGGAATTTTGGAGGCTTTCAGCATATTAAATCGAAATTCTCTCTGACTGTAATTATCAGTATATAATTCCACAGGTTTTCAGAGCAGATGCTTAAGGCAAGAATGGAGTGGAAGTGATCTAAGTTGGAGCAAAAACTAAGCTTTGTGGTCACCCCTTTTTCTCAGGTAGACGTAGAACACAGCATGGTGTAGCCCTTATGCCAAAATTTCGTCCTACATTTGTTGAATCAAATGCTAAATTTGACTTAGAAAACTGCAATGAGCCTTCAATTTTTTTTTATACCTCCCGCTTGGAATGAATGAATTTAAATTTGAGGAAGTTTCGTCTATCACCATCTTTTAAATTTTATTTGCAAAATTACCTTCATTTTTTGTTCTTTTCATTCTTCCTAGATTGGTTTTCATTTTTATCGATTTTTCAACATTTTTTTCCATCACTGAAAATTACTAAGAACGCCAAACAAAGAGAAAAAGAGAGTAGCTAGCTAACAGCCGCAAGATCCAATCTAACATCATCTACACATCAAAGTTCTCACATGAGCTAACTAATAATGTCATTCACTGCAAAGTCATCTAGCAATTCTTCTAAATTTGTTTCCTTAGACGCCATCAACAGTACCTCCTTCGACGCTAACAGTATATGATTCTACTGGTACATGATATCCATTTAATTGAATTCGATTTTGTCATTTTGTGTTGATTTCAGTGCATCAACTGCACTGAAACTGAAATTTCTAGTATGAAAGGAAGTAGATTTTTGTAGACTTAATTAGACTAGAAAGGAAGTAGATTTTTGTAGACTTAACTAGTGGTTCTAATGCAGGTCTAGAAGTCAAATTTGGAAGGGCTTCTACAGAAGCATGTTGAAATAGAAGATCTGGAAGGGTTTCAATCAATTAGATTATTTTCTATTAGATTATCTTGATAATGAGTTTGTACATTTTAGTTTGAGTTTTCTCATTTTTGGATTCGATAATTCCTATAATTGTGTTGTTTTGGATTCTAAATTAGATAAAACCTTATTAATTATTGTATTATTTAAACTATTCTTCTTCTTCTTTTTTTGGGTAAAAATCACAAAAATTTTTCCGAGAGTATTCCTAAAGAATTCTCTAAGATATACCAAGGTATATCTGAGGTATTCCCAATGTATACCAAACTTTATAATTTTTGTTCACAATTGTTTTTAGGCCTAAAGTATTCCTAAGATATACCAGACTTTATAACCTTTGTTCACATAACTATTTTTGGTCCAATGTATCACAAAGATATACCCAAGGTATATCCTAAGATATATCATACTTTATAGTCTTTGTTCACGTAACTATTTTAGATCTAAAGTATCTCAAAAATATACCCAATATATGACTAAGGTATACTAGGCATTATCTTATGTTATGTTAAGTACTTTAGGCTGAAGATATATCCGAAATATAATCAATATATACATGACGTGTTGGAGTTATTGTAGAAAGTATTTTTTTGGTAAAATTGAAAAAAAAAATATTAATGAAATGTAAAGTTGTAATTATTTCTCATTTTTTGGTATTTATAAAAAATTTCCTTTAAATTTTAGAATTCATTTGCGAATGAATTTTATTTGGAATTCATTTGTAAGTGAATATTTATCATATTTAGAATGATATAATTTAAAAGATAAAATTTAATTGAATTTCCTCTAATTGTGTTTGGAACAAATTCACAATTTGATATTTATTTACATATTTTCTTAAATTACTCTTATAATGACTTTCAGAAAAATAAAGTAAATCTATATAGAAATGAACATGCATAAACATATACTTAGAGTAAATTTGTATAGAAATAAACTACTTTTGTGTAGACATACACTTGAAATATTTTTTTAAAAAATCTCAAATATAATCATAATTGTAATTATAACTATTATTATTTATAACATTATAAAATTTGATAGAAAATTTACATAATTAACAAGACTACTAGAGTTCAATTGCTTTTGAAAAGTGAAGAGAGAAGGAGATGAGAATAGAGAAAGAAAGAAAATAGATTGTGTTTGTCAAAAAAAAAAAAAAGAAACTAGAACATTTTTGTCAATAAAATTTACTTAACACATTTTGTAAAATTTATTTACAAATTCCTTTTGTTTTGCTAGAATTTGGTTTTAATTATAATTAATTCCATGGAATAGTAATAGGGATTCATTTATTGTGGAAATCTCCAGTTTTTACACAACCTACAATGCAATAAAATGAAAGATTTTTTTTTTTTATCTGTTCATAGTAAATCAAAACAATAAAAAAATGAGATGTAAGCAAAATTAAATTCAATCCCATAATTAAACTGCAGCCAGACACAAATAGAATGCGATAATAGAATCAAACATAAAAATTCAAAGCCATCCTTCAAATCCTGTCTTCTATAAATTTTTTTTGACCAGTTGGCCTTTATATTGACTTTTGGTCAATTCTACTTCCTGTTAATTTAGTAAAATATTGTATTTAGCCCTTTAATTGGTTATAAATATATTATTTATTTAACACATGTCATTCAAAATTTATCATCTACATTATTATCATGTTAGTAAATAGAAGCTAAATGTAATATTTTACAAAATCAACGGTAAGACAAGATTGACCAAAAATTAAATAAAGAGAAGCTAAATGGATTAAAAAATTTTAAGAGAGCAAAATGACAAAACAAGATAATTTTATGGGATCGTATATATCTTATTCCAAAAAGTAATTATGTTTTTGCTTGAGGGGATCCTCATCCCTATTCAAATAATAATATATTAATATCATAATTTTATATAAAAGTATAACTAATTTAACATGCATAAAATATGATAGTATTTTAACAAAACTACTGTTATGTAAATTTAAAAATATACAAATTGAAACTAGTTATAAGCATTCATGCATAATATAAAAAGTTTATTCATTTAAAAAAAATAAATAATTCATAAATTAGATTAGTACATAAATTTAATTAATATAACTAGTATTTATATTAATTATAAATCATATAAATAAATCAGTTATATATATTATTAATATAATTTAGATTAATACATACGTTTAATATAATATAATTTTTTATAAAAAAAAAATATATATATAATAAATATAGAAAGATATACATAATATAATATTTAAGATTTAAATTATATATATATATATATATAATTTTAAAGTATAATTATTATATTTCTACGGGATCGGGGAGAAGATTATCATCCCCATCTCCATCACGCTCTACTTAACGGGAAATAAATATTTTCTATCTCTGTTTCCATGAAAAAGTAAATCGGAAAATTATCGCTCCGTTCGGAGTAAATCTCCACATAATCAAGATTTCTCATCCCATTGTCAAACGTATTCTTCCTCTCCATCAGTCGCCTCATCATTCTATTCTCTCATTTTTAGCATTGGATTAACATTTTATCAGGGTAAATTTCACAGACGATGTTTTAACTATATAAATTGCAACAATTCAGTATCTTAAAAATTATTTATAATATAAAATTATCTCAACTTTTATTTTATAACTAAAATAATATTTGAAAAATTAAATTGTTATAATTTACATAGTTGGAGTACCATTTGTATAATTCACATCACAGCCAATTAGATTTATTATTCCCACATCGGTTATCTATAATTAAAAATGCGCTTTTTATAACGATTTAGCCAATAATTTGATTTCCTTCAAATAGCCCTTAGGAGTGAATTGGGTTAAATATGGTTTGGCACAAGTTAATGTAATTTTTTATTTTCGCCCATTTTACCCTCTAAAACTATTTTTGGGTCCACTTTTGTATTATTATTTTTTTCAGTAATCATTCTAAATATTTATTTTTCAGTTAGACGATTTTAACAGAACATAAATTCTTCATAAGATTCTGGGATAAGTGATAAGAGTTTGAATCAATTTAATCCAATACTTTGCCTGTCCCAAGAGCTAATTAAAGAATTCGATATATGACTTAGAAAAGAAATTAAAGAACGTAAATAATATACTAACCCTTTGCACGATCATCTACATGAATCGAAATCAGAAAATATAATGAAGGAACTAAAGAAAGATATATCCAAAAAAACAAAGGAAAAAGAAAAGAGAGGAAGCAATTAATAGAACAATTAATTTACCCATAATAGAAGGACCAGCGCTGTACAGAAAAGAAATTAAAAGAAGAATGGCTAACAGTGGCGGCAGTTTGTAATAAGACACTGAATGGTACATTGGGCAGCATGCTTAAAAGCCCTGTCAACAAGTGCCAAAATCCTGAGTTTGACTCGTCCTCTCACAGGAGGTACTACGCACCACTTCTTCCTCCTCCTATTAGCAAACACAGATTGTGATTCCAACCCTTTAACCTTACTAATCTTCTTGTCCATTTCTGTGTGGCTACGAGAGATGGAGTGCAGGACAAAGGGCTAGCTTGAGAGTTGCACGAGATTTCATTTTAGTATATGGGTGGTGATGAAATATGAATAATGATTTTGGAAACCCCTTTGTTAATTAATTAGAGGCTAAAAAAAGGAATCTTTCTGCCTCCTTCATCCACCCAAGTGTGCCAATACACTGTGCTAGCTGTTTTGTTTTTCAGGTAGGCTATGTTGTTGCCTTGTACGGATATTATATATTATAAGTCATTACTTATATTATTGATGTTCTTATAATAATAATAATAATAATAATAATAATAATAATATCTACATAATTGCATTTTTATCAATATATCGAAGTACCTACCAGTGGGCACGTTTGCTTTTGGCATTAGGACCACATGGTATTGATAATTATGTATGATATATGTTAAGGGAATCCTACTGTTTAAAGAATTTCATATTGGTTTAAGTTATTTTGAAACAATAATAAATTCACAATTATTAAATTCAAATATATAGGTATCTAATTTTTGTTGGAAAATATAGAGAATGAGAAAACTGTGGAATTTTATTAATTGAAATGGCAAATTTAATGTACATAAAACAAAGTATGGTAATACATTATATAGCCATATAACCCCCTATTTGACACCCACTAACCCATTTAATCATATTGCCATTATATACATCAATTCACCACTAACAACATACATTAATCCACTAATAATAACTAACCACTAATTGAAATATTATGCCACTACTTACAATAAATTACGACATTAACATAATATAATAAAAAAACTGACATAAATTAAAATATATATATTTTTTAATTTTTGAATCATTTTCCAACATTATCTCATTATTCAAAAATTAATATTTCTAATTGATTTGCATTGGAGCACTTCTCCCCAACTATTGATGCACTTCTCATCAATCCTCTTGAAGTATTTATCTTCAACTTGTTGATGCACTTTTCCCCAACTATTGATGCACTTCTCATCAATCCTCTTGAAGTACTTATCTTCAACTTGTTGATGCACTTCTCACCAACCTCATGTCATTATAATTTTCTTAGAGCACTTCTCTCCAACTTTCTAAAAAAATATTTCTTCTCGTGCTATATTTGCATGTTCAGTTTTAAACTTGCAATATCTTTGAATATGTCCAAATTTTTTGCAATTGTAATATTGTGGTTTACTTTTGTGCTGACAATTTTTTTCATCATGGTTGTTTCTCTTGCATATGATGATGGCTTGTTAATCGTCTTGGCTATGAAAGCACCCTTCATTGTCTTCTCATCTCTAATTGCTTTTTGTTGCTCCATAGCTTGCAAAACATTGACTAATTCTCCAACTCAAATTTTTAAGAGGTTTTTGGAATCCTCGAGTGAAGAGATCTTTGACTCAAATTTCTTAGGTGAAATAACTAGAATTTTTTCAACAATTCGATTGTTAGAAAATTTTTCACCAAACAAACAATTTTTGTTAACAATTGTCGTAAGCTTGTTAACATACTCATTGATCACTTCAAATTCCTTCATTTTTTTAACCTTAAATTCTCTTTTGACATTCAAAACTTGCATTAATCTTATTTGGTTGTTGCCCCAAATACTCATACTGTAATATCATTGACCATCCATACATGTATTATTACATACTTTCCATTTGAACATGTATATTTTATAAATGTCATTCACATGAAACACACACATACATAGAAATTTTAGCTAGAACGTGCTCACGAGGTAAACTTGCCATGAGTCGGTTTATTGCAATAGGACTAAGTCGTACGTGTCTAGTTATAATTTAAATAAGGACACAATATATTGAAAATGAAATTAAATAAAATGATTAAATTTGAAATAAATAAAATTTGATATAGTGAAATTAATTAAAGTAGACAATTTGACTAGATAGTATTTTGACACTAAGTACATGTAAATATGTAAAGAAAATAATAATAATAATTAATTTAATTAATTATTTATTATTTAAAATAAAAAAATAAATCAGAAAAAGTTAAAAAAATTCAGAAAAGAAAAAAAAGGAAAAAGTAAGTTGGCTAACTTTGAGATAAAGGCTGTTTTGGTCTTTTTGTTAACCATCAGCCCCTGTTTCTGTTCCTCTCCATTTTTCTTCCCAATTTCTTCCTCAAGCTCAGCTAAATTGGTCTTCTGATCAGTAAGTATTCTATCCCTTGTGTTGATAAGGATTTTATGTTGATTGGCTTTGAATTATGAGATGCCAAATAAGCTTGTAATCATCTTTCTGGCCTGTGTATTTTGTTCAGATGGCAGTAAATTAGGATTTTGTTTTTTTCATGTTAGACACTGATTCTGAAGAAGTATAAAATACCAAACTTGTAGGTTATGTCTTAGATTTATGGCTATATAAATAGTTTTGCATGATTTGGTGTCTGTGGAAAGATATTGGCATCGGACTGGAACTAGTTCAATTGAGGAACCTAGCTAAATCATCTACTGTTTTGATTCTGTTTCTATATGATAGAGTCTATAATTGATGGAACTTAAAACATGAAAGTTGTAAATATATGTGTTATCTAGTTGTATATAAAATTTCAAGACCAGATTATGGGCGTATATTGAGTTATAGGCAAAAGAGTCATGTATATTCTATATTTGAGCTGCCTGCTTAGTGTCTTACGCAGGTCCAGTCAGTTTTTTTGCCAATTTTGAGCTATTTATAGATATAATATGTAAATGGTCAAAAATATGAAAGTTATAGGTACATGTCTTACCTAAAATTTGGCATAAATTTTACCTCAATATGTTATGTATGTTGTACGTTATGGCTTTTATAAGTCAGACTGGTCCGGATGCTAGCCATATTTCTGATCAGTCAAAATTAACCTACCATATGAGGACTTTCAAGGCAAAATGGATGAAAGTTGTCAACATAAAAAATGTTCCATTTTGATAAATCTATATTTATACGCAGTTTTATATAAATATAACTTACATATTGTAAGATATGAAAAAACAAAATTAGTATCCCAAAACTGCCTAAGGTCTAAAACAGGGCAGAAAACAGAACATTTATTTAAATTGCATAAAATATTTCATAATAGTCCAATTTGTCTGAAATTTAGATATGTTATAACCCTACATGTTAACTTTAATTAAAAATAAGAATCATACAAATTGGACTATTATAAAAAAAAGTTATAAACTACGGAACATATAAAGGTCGCACTGTCATAATACCAAACCCTACTTAGTGTCCATATTATGCATATTTCAATTTGTTTAGTTTCATTAAGTTTATTTAGCTACCAATTGACCAAGAATATATTCAATTAAGTCCACAGCATATTGGAGAGCCCTAAGAAAGTGAAAAACATTAAGTTAGAGGTTCAATATCAAAAGAAAATATGAGTTTAATTATCAAACGATTTCTTTAGTACATGCTACGTGTAATGTGATTATTACGTGCTACGTGTAATGTGACTTAATTTGCTTTATTTTAATTACATGATTGCTATGATATGACCATTACGACTGCATTGAATGTAAAATACATATTTGGATTACATGTATAGGTTTTCTTTGTATAAGGCAAAAGTTGACTGAAATGTATAATGATTGTTGCAAATGCATATGCATATGGAGTTAAAAGGCATTGTGACTAGCTAAATAGCATTGAAAAGCAAAAGAAGAGGCCTATGACCCAAACAAATATTCAAAAGCGAAAGAAAAAGGCCTATGGCCCAACAAATGTGCAAATGTTACAAATGATCAAGTTAGCTAGCAAATACAAATGTTCATATGGAAACCCAGGATAGTGTCTGTTTAGCCTAGTCACAAAAAAAAAAAAAATGACATAAGCATAAGTGAATTAAATGTTTATATGATTTAATATCATTTACATTCATATGACATTGATAAATAGAATGACATGTAAAATGTGTACGAATGACAATTATTACTTGTAATTGTGATTGACTTGGTACTTTAGAAAGCTTTTGATGATTATTCTCATTGAATTGCAACTCATCAAATTGCATTATTTTTCAGGAAGAGTCGTGTAATTAGCTCATTTTGGAGGTGCATACTATATAGAAGATATGGATCACAGATCACTGGCCGAGGCTTACCAATCTCTCTCCTTGCATTGCACATATGTATAGGAACATGACATTTGTATTTTGAATTGTGTATCTGCATATGTATAAATTAGTAAATATGCAATGACGTGTAAATATATATTTGACCTTGATCTTTCTAACTGAAATAATTGAATATAGTGTCTGAATTGTGAACATATATGATATATTATGTTTATAATTGAGATGTGATACTTAACTGAGCTGTCAAATATTGCAAAGTGATATTAATATATGATTCAAAAAAAATTTATCCCTCATTATAAACAGAATTATGTCTTATTCTATACAATACACGATAACATGATATAAGTATAAGTAATATCCATAGGTATAATGTGTTACACATCTTTTAGTAAATTCCAAATCTCTTTTGGAGTTTCACAGGACATGATGCTATAGAAAATAGTTTCAGAAATAGAAGAAAAAAGTCAAGTTTTTAATTTGAACTTTTTAGCTTTTTCTTCATTATGGCTCTTAATTTGGACCAAGGTGGGATTTGCTGGTAATGGAATGACTTTCTTATCAGCTTCAACCAAATCCCACAAATTAAAAGCTTGTAAATATGATTGCATTTTTATAGCCCATAATTGATAATTATTTCATATGAGAATTGGAGGCGAGGCCAAAAGCAAAGTGTTTGAACCCATAGTGAATTCTTACTTATTTTCTCTCTCCGATCCAAGATCAATAAAGTTCCGATTCCATGTTGGAAAATTTAGAGAGTGAGAAAACAATGAAATTTCATTAATTGAAATGGCAAACTCAATGTACATGAAACAAAATATGGAAATACCTTATATAGGCATATAACACACCACTTGACACCCACTAACCCACTTAACCATGTTGCCATTATATGCATCAATTCACCACTAACAACATGCATTAATGCACTAATAATAACCAACCACTAATTGAAATATTATGCCACTACTTACAATAAATTAGGACTTTAACATAATATAATAAAAAAATTGACATTAATATATATATATATATATATATATATATATAATTTTTAAATCATTTTCCAATAATGCTAATATAAAATTAGAGTTATGAGAGAATTAACTGGCACATAATCATAATTAAACTCTCTATATTGCTTTAAGTCATTTTTAATCGATGGTAAATCCACAATCATTAAACCCAACTGTATAAACCTATCCAATTCTATAATATAAATTGTTTATAGACTTATTTGATCACCAACTTAATTAATTACTAGGCTATATATAGTAGTACTACTGGTTGAATTAAAATAAAATACATATTCTTGGTAAATATATCATCCAATTTCTATTGTTGGTCCGTTCACACTCTTGCTTTTATAGGATACTAATAGTTGAGCAAACTGATTCAACCAAATAACTAGTCCTTCAGTTTGTTAACTGGGATATTTCTTAGTTTATGAATGTCTATTTCCATACAGTTTAGAATAGTTTTGGACATAATTCTAGATTTATAGTAGTTATAAAAACATTTCTGAATTCATGGTAATTTTTTAGTGTGGTTGCAGAGAAAAGAAGTATGAGGAACAGTTCTGTGCACGCGCACATACAATTTTTTTTTTTAATAACATTGTCCATTATCATTTTTCAGTCATTTTTTATAAAAAAAATTATAACGTATTTTTATTATTTATAATGTATGAATAAGTAATATATCCATAGCCAACTTGCGAATCGGCAATATAAAAAAATTTCCATCTTTCAACTGATATGGATAATAATAAAATAATAATAAATTTATAGGTAATAAATAGATCTATAGTCATAGGACAAAATGGAAATTACAGTAAAAAAAAATCTTCTAAATGAATTACACCTATGTCTTTGTCTACTTTCTAAATTTAAAATCATATATATATATATATATATATTAAGTCCAAACACTTTTCCGTACAAACTTCAAAAATAAGCATGTACATTCACTCTACTTTTTGATTTTATCTTATTATTATTATTATCAAATGCATTGCAAACTCAGGTGACAAAGAAAATTTAAAAAAAAAAAAAAGGTTGCTGTGTGCTACTCGCCAGTTCAAACGGGCATTGGCAGTCCTAGAAGGTCAAATTGACTGAAAACTACCGTAAACTTAGAATTTATGAAAAAAGTGCACTAAACAAGAAAATAGTTTATTCAACAACCAAAAGTTAAGAAATATCCCTTGTTAATGCAGGTTACGCTTTTGGTTAATACAAAATCTCAATCTAATGTTTTTAAACCCTAAAATTTTACCCTAATTTATCCCTTCTCTGATTTTCCTTTTTTAGCTTTTCCAAATCACTTGACACTGATTCTTCTGATTCTTTCTCCCCATTTTCGATTGGGTGAAGCTGGAAGCTTGGTTCTTGTTTCCTTTTTTTTGCCTTTGAGTGAAGTAGCTCTTCTTTGGTCATTGACCCTTATATCCAATGAACAAGCATGTATGTTGGTTAATTTCCTGATCTTGAACATAGTTGTTTTAACAAGCTTGGATGCTCTCAAAAACCACTTGCAATTAGCATCTACGCAACTGATAAAATATTGACTGTTGCATGATCTATTCACTTTATATTGGAAGTGATTAAACAACGCATGAAAACTCAAAGCTGACTTTAGGGTTTCTTTAACTTTGTAGACCTGTCCTTCTGCAATTTCTTTCACTATTTTATCAACTATATATTACACAAGATTTTTCATTTCTCTCTTGTTCCTCAATCCGGGTGAGTTCTTCAATGACGTTTTGGCTCATTAATTTTGCATAACCCATGAAATCCAGATTGTTGTCACTTACCTCCATATTTGGTGAGTTCTCTTCCAACATTTGGTTCGTTGATGTTGTTGCTATTTCTGTTCTTGAACTCTGTAGAATTTGTGGTGCTAGTAACAAGGCAGTCTCCTTTTCCTCAACATCGATGCCTAATGGGTATTTTGTGTTATCAGTAGTGTGTATGCCCTAGTGCATTCACAGCTTTTTATATATTAATTATTATACCACAATGGACACATGTATATTTCACATTCATAATAAATAAATATTCAAGTTGTTGATTATATTATGAATGCAGTAGT
>CATIWF010236070.1:0-77644 GCA_949630135.1 Balakata baccata | reverse complement strand
ATTTCACTACTTGTATTATCAAGTTTTAGAGCAACTTGTATAGTTTTTTTACTATTCTCTAATTATTTTTTAATAATTTGTTTGGGACAAATACCTTGTATATTCTAATCTATTTTGTAAATATATCTTTCTTCGTACATTTTATTAAAACTTTTTGGGATATTATGGATGTTTGCAATATATTATTATCATTAAATAAAAGTAAAAAGTATATAAAATTAAACTACAAACCAATCTAATCAAATCTGCAATTGTAGTTTGGATTGCATTGGTTTTGGCATATTTATGGATTGGATTGAATGGAAAAATTTTCAATCCGTAAATTGTGAATTATATTGAATGGTATATCTAATCCAAGTTATAATATGGACAACATTACATAATATAATGTAGGAAATTTTTCATAAATACCTCACAAAGGAAAAATAATTACAATTTACCTCTCCTCAATATTTCTTTTTTCAATTTTACATAAAAATATTTTCTATAATTACACTAGGACCTCATGTATATTTTGGGTATATTTCGGAGATACTTTCAGCGTAAAACGATTGTGAATAAAGGTTATAAAGTTTAGTATACCTTGGACATATTTTTGGTATATCTTGAGGATACCTTCGGCCTAAAATACTTGTGAACAAAGGGTATAAAAGTCTGGTATATCTTGAACATACCTTGGGCATAACTTGGGAATACATTCAGCTTAAAACAAATGTAAACAAAAGCTATAAAGTTCGGTATACCTTAAGCATACTAAGGATATATCTTGAAAATACTTTCGGCATATGGACAACAATCTATAAAGTCTGATATACATTAGACATACATTTAGTATATCTTAGAAATATCTTCGAGCTAAAACAATTGTAAATAAATAATATAAAGTCCTGTATACCTTAGATATATCTTGGGAATACTTTTGACATATGGACAACACATAAAGTATGGTATACCTTGGGTATATCTCAGATATATCTTCGGCCTAAAACAATTATGAACAAAAGCTATAAAATCCGGTATACCTTGGACATATTTTGAGTATATTTTTGAAGAATAAAAGATAATTGATGATTAATAAACAAATGTATACATTTTATACATTTTACCAGATCCATCAATATTCAATAAACATCTCAACTTAACTATACAATTTCGATTTTCCCCATTTATTGTATTTAAAGTTCTTCTTCATCTTTTTTTTTTTTATCTAAATCATAGATCTGAATCAAAATTTTAGAAAAATATGAAGCCTTGGACGGTGGTGGTGCCATATTTGACTAATTTTCCTCCAAATCACACAACTTCTCTTTCCTATGCAATTTATGTGTATATCAATAGGGATCAGAAATCCTAAAGCTGTAGTAATCATCAATCACCAACTTGTGTCGTTAAACAATTGGATACTATAAGTCCATTGAGAGGAAAGAGCGAGTCCATTGTAGAATGCGAGAGATAGCAATAGAGAGGAGTTCTTATTTTGCAATTTTGCTTGTGATAAATAAACAAGAAAATATAAAAAGAAAGAATGAGATGGCCAGTGGCAAGCATATGAGAAATTTTCTAGTGGCTGATCAGCAGTTTTTAACCATCAGTGGTATTGAAGAGGAGCAGCCGATAGTGGATTTAGGATTGAATCAGAACCAAGAAAGAACAAAGAAGAAGATGAAAAAAATAGATAAAATTGAAAAATTGGTATAAATAAAAAGAAATTTGGTAAAAATAAAAAAAGATAAAAGTAGCATTAATTTTGAAAAAAAAAGATTAATAATTGGTATTTCATGTAAAATTCCCTGTAATGTACCCTCAAGAGCAATCTCTTAATATAGGGTTTAGGGCTCATAAAAAAAAGGCTTAATGGGCTTCGGCATGGAATGGTGTAAAGACATAATTGAGATCCAAAGAGGAGAAGGACCCGTCAACAAAATGCACCGTTTATTGTTTAAAACTCTTAGCCCGCGCGAAAACTGATTTCAAAACTTTCTCACTCTCTCTCGGCATTGTCAAACGTCAAGAGGTTTTCACTCTTCAGTGACAGTTAATGCTATAATGGGTTCCAAATCAGGTAATCCGATATATCTTTAATTTCTGTGTTTTTCTCTTTATTTATGATAATTTTGAAGTATCCTTGTGCGAGTACTTTGCAGCTGATAAGGGAGATGATTTATGGTCCCAAATCGTAGCTGAAGAGTCAGGTTACGATGATGAACACCAGCAATCAAAAGTTGAAGCGATTTATCGTAGGAGACGGACACCCCCTCAAATTGTCAATCTGTTAGCCCATATGCCGTTCCATTTTCCTATTTCTATTTTTGTTTTGAGTTTTCCTTATGTTGAATTGTTTCGAGTTGTTTTTTGAATGGAATTTCCCCTTTTCTCTCTGTGTTCGGTTCTTCTTCTGATCTTCAGGAATCAGTGGGAATCAAATAAGGAGAATCCACTGAGTCTGGTTGCTGCTACTAAGCGGGCCAGTTGGAATCGTTCCCTTTCCATCAGGTTTTATTAACCCTAATTCCCCAATATTAAATGTGAAAATTTCTCATTGTTTGGTTCCGTTCTGTATTCTTTGGGTGTTTGGTTGTTTGCGTTGAATTGATGACTTGATGATGTGCCTATTTCGTTAGGAAGGTTTACTAAATGTTTTGGAAATATGCATTTGTAGCTTATGGAAATCATTCCTATGGGTTGTGATTTAAAACTTGTTTCAAACTCAAACATTTACATCTTTTTTTTTTTTTTAAATGTTTAATTCTTGTTTTACGAATTAATTGTGTTTCTATAGAGGGAGAGTAAGTATTGCTGTTGCTGCCTGTGTGGACCATCGACCTCAACAAAAGCAGGCAAAAAGGAAGGGCAAGCCACCTGTTCCTAAAGTATAGACCTCATATCTGTTTCTTCTTCCCGTATTATTTGGTGTTTTTACTGTCATTTCTCTTACTAGTGAAACCTGTTCCCTTTGCATGTCCTTATGTTGTATAGTGTATACAGTGGTTAATTTTTAAAGGCAAAGAGCATTTTCTTCTCCTTTTGCAGTGCTCAAGCTTTTCTTCCATTTCTGGTTTTCACAGGGCAAGACTTTACAGCCTCCAAACCTTGAGAAGGAAAAGGTATATTTTCAAGAGATTGATGCCTTTGAGTTGCTAGAGGAGAGTCCCTCTCCTAAAAGCTTTGGTACGTGGGCCACAGGCAATCAGACTGATGATATTGCTATACCACACTTATCATCGATATTAGAGAAATGGTTGGTTTCAAAGAAGTTAAATTACAGCTGTGGGCCTTCTACTACACTGTCTAAGCTATTAGAAACTCCAGCGATGCCTCCTGAACCTGTCTGTGGTGATGGTTTTAGTGCTGAAGGTTTGAGAACCCCTGAAAAATCTTATTTGAAATTACATTCAAGTCTGCATTCCGTCCATGGCACAATTAATGCGTATTTACTCAGTAAATACGTGTTTGAAAGGAAATCTGATTCACACAAGAGCAGCCTTCTCTTGGTAAGCCAGCATGACAAGGGTTGTAAGGACATTGAAACTACCGTTAAGAAATTATCTTTAGCGTCATCTACTTCTCTGGATCATGACTTTGTGGATCCCTTTTCTGCACTTCTTGCCGTATGTGAACAGTCTCTTCCATCGACTCTGCTGGATGTTTTCTCCAAATATTGGTTCGTCATCATTCCTATCATGTGATGGTTTATTTATACACGTATATGTTCAAATATACTTGGATGTTTAATATGCCGTTTCTATTTACAACTCACTCAGCTGTTTTGAACTTGTATTGAGGAAGTATAACTTGTTTTTAGTTTGTAAGTCCAGTATTTGTTCCCAGATCATGTTGTTTTTCAACTTTTTTACATGAATATTGCTTTTTTTTTTTTTTAACCCAGAGTTTTTTTAAATTTTTATTTAAACTGTGTTGATGACTTCCCTTCTTATCCTACAGTTTGCTCATGTTTGTCTTTGTTACCTTTCACTTTCACAATTCCTTTAGCTGTGTTAGCATTCTAAGATTTATACACACGCTGTCTTGAATTATATATATAAATTAAGAATTGTCAATTTACCATAATTCATAAGTTAGCTGTGTAATAGTTATAATTTTTGATTTGTGTGTGTGTGTGTGTTTTTTTTTTCGCATTCTATTTTCTACTTCCTCTGTGCAGTTTGTTGTTTGAGCGCAGCACCAGATCCTTAAGCTAATGAGAATGCTACTCTCTTGACCCAGTGACCCAGACTGTGTCATCAAAGTGGGGGAAGGCACATATGGGGAAGCCTTTAAAGCTGGCAACACTGTTTGCAAAATTGTTCCAATTGATGGAGACATGAGAGTAAATGGGGAAGTGCAAAAGGTATTTAGCTTATTTGCTATTTGCAGTAAAATATTTTTCTTTAATGAGCTTTGTCTTAGTGCTGAACCATTCATCTGCTATACTTGCAGAAATCAGAAGAACTTCTTGAGGAGGTTGTACTTTCTCGAACCCTCAATCATCTAAGAAGCAATGATTCCTACAATGCGTGCACAACATTCATTGAGACCTTAGAGTATGTGCTCTACGTGTCACTTAAAAGTGCAATAGTTCTTCAATTACTTAAAATCTGCTAGAACAACAATGCGTATTAAGCCTGAATTTGTGCTTGGTGTGTTTGCTAGTCTAATATCCTGGACTCAAAGATAGATTTATTGCACAATGCATATTTTAATAGTTGTGCACATCGGGGAGGGTGGTGGCGATCTGATAATTTCAACTGACATAACCCCATTTCTCCCATACTCCCACTCAGAAGTCAAAACACTAATTGGGGATCAGCATTTGGTTTTGGCTTTACTGAAATTAACCCTCTAGAGCACCAAGCATAAAATTTACGCCAAATAAACTTGAATCTGAATAAATAGGTTGTATTTAAACCTTCCTATGATATAGTGTAAGTTTGGCGTTTGCACAGAACTATGTACTCATTGTAGTTTGATTCTTGTTAAATATATTGACGCATAAACACCCATTTAGCCAGTCATTCTATTGATTGTTTTCATTTAATTTATTCCACAGTTTAAGGGTCTGCTGGGGTTCTTATGACAATGCATTGATTAAAGCATGGGAAGTTTGGGATGAGAAACACGGTTCAGAAAATGATCATCCTAAAGAATTTCCAGAGAAACAGGTTAACTTTGTCTATATCATTGGAATTGATTGACATAACTGTATGCTCCACTGGTTTATATAAAATGTGCCCAGTTCCAGTACAATGGTGAAAGTGCATGTTTATGTAAATTTGTACATGTGTTGGCTGAAAATGTGAAAAATCTAGTTCTTATGGTGAAAGAACTTTAGATTATGATCCCTTTTCCTGTAGCTTTCACTTGTTTGGACCCTCAGAAGATGTAAATATTAGCTCCGGGTTAGTTTTGGTTTTGCCCCAATATTGCTGTATACATATTGAGATTTAAGATATGGCTTATTATGTTTACTAACTATACTAATGAATTTGCACAGTGTTATGTAGTGTTTGTCCTTCAACATGGTGGTAGGGACCTTGAAAGCTTTGTCCTCTTGAACTTTGATGAGGCACGGAGTTTATTGGTTCAGGTAAATGAAATTCCTTTGGGCAATTCTCCGAGCTTTTGACTGCTATTAACTTGTAGTTGTATGCTTGTTCATATTGTAGGTTACAGCTGCCTTGGCTGTTGCAGAAGCAGCATTTGAATTTGAACACCGAGATCTTCACTGGTCTGGTTATTTTGTGCTTTCACTGATATTGTATGTTACTCGGTATGAATTCTGACTTCGAATTGTAACTCTATCAGGGGAAACATTCTGTTAAGTCGAAATGACTCAGTTACAGCTCAGTTTATCCTTGAGGGCAAGAAAATTTTTATCAAAACATATGGATTACAGATATCAATTATTGATTTCACTCTATCAAGAATCAATACGGGTGAAAGTTTTATTTGTTTTCTTTCTGTATATTAGGTACATGAAATGTTTATTGTTCTTGATTCTTCATTGCTAACAAACTTTTTACATGCGCAGGTGAAGATATACTCTTTCTGGACCTATCCTCAGATCCTTATCTATTTAAAGGTCCTAAGGGTGATAGACAAGTAAGAAAAGGAACCACAAATGCAGATCTCTTTTCCCCGATATTATTTCTAATTATGGATTAATTCTTTCTCAATCACTTACAGGCAGAAACATATAGAAAAATGAAGGAGGTGACGGAAGATTTCTGGGAAGGAAGGTAGATATTATTTCATATAGAGTTACCATGTTTAAAATGCAACCACATTATTTATTCATCAGTCATTAGATTTGGGAGAATCAAATATTTATGACAGTTCAATCATTTTGACAACTAAATTGCAATGGAAGAAAGAAGTGCTGGTTATTATTCTGCTCCATTTATTGCTAGGCATTAGATTCGTGACAGTCAAATATCTGTATTAGTTCAAATAGATGAAAGAAGCCTAGTTTGTTAACTGGACTCAACTTCAGTGTTGACACTTCATTACTCATTGTGTGTCTTATTAGCTTCATTATTTGTTCATGAAATGTTATGAATATTGAACCGTTCGGATTTTTCTTGTTCTGCAGTTTTCCTAGAACAAATGTTTTATGGCTGCTGTACTTGGTGGACATATTACTTCAGAAGAAATCATTTGTAAGTTGTTTTACCAGTGGGTACTGTTATATTAAACCACACTGCTGACCATGCTCTAATTCCATCATTAGTTGCCTTCAATGTTTAATAAATGAACTTATAAACGGATTAATGGGTTGCTCCTTGAAGAACTTCAGGTATCTGAAAACTGATCTGCTCCGCAAATCAATAAGTATCATTGCATTATGACTTATATTTGCTAGTAACAAGAATGCTGGATATCTAGTTGTGCTCAAGTCTAATGACATGGAAACAATGTAACCTTTGATTGATGATATTGTATCAGGAACGTTCTTCCAAAAATGAGAGAGAGTTGCGCTCACTGAAGAAGCGTTTGGACAAATATAACTCAGCTAAAGAAGCTATTTTGGATCCTTTCTTCGATGACATGCTTGCTGATCAGGCCATTTGATTGTGATGAAGAGAAGAAAGGTGATACTTGAGAAAACAGCTTGATTCTTTTTCACTTCCATGGCTTAGGGTGGATAACTATTCAAAAAACTGCAGGGAGAAACCTTTAAAATCACATTTGAGTGATATTGGGAAATATATATGAACTACTAGTGACTTTTTAAGGGATATTAATTTTACATTAGAGGATTTCGATAATTTTTTTTTTGTCAAAAGTGTTAGTGCTATGACAATTGGATTGGTGGGTGTTATTTTGATCTCGCACATGCTTTTATTCATAGATGAAATTAATAATTAATTGTTATATAAGAAAAATAGTTTTTACAAATAGTTTCAAGTTGCAAAGAAAAATTAATTTCAGTGGAGTAAATCATTTTCTTCTCCATTGTTCAGTTGCTCTTCTCTTTTTCTTTGTGCCATTTACATTTTAAAAGCTAACAAGTTACAGGGACACATCCTTTCCTAAACCAGAATGTGATCTTTATATAGGATACCGCCACTGATAGAAGAACCGGAGAGACTTAAGCACCGGATAAGATAAGCACTCGCCAACAAAGACTTAGCACACCGGTTATTGATGAAACACCGTCCGCGTCTAAAACAAAAAGACTAGCAGCTTAATGTGCCTTATTCTTCAAGTTATCAACCTTATCATCAGCAATATTTACGTATGACTAATATCGGATAATGGTGATTTTGCCGCTCCAATATTTTTATTTATAAATTTCTACTACAATTTTTATTTACAAATTTTCTATATTGGATATATAGAGAATGTGTATGAATGGAGTGGGTCAGGGTTGCTTTCGGCTTGTGACCTAGTCAGACAAGGGTGCTTTTGACATCAAGTTGAAATAAGAGAAGCACAATAGATTTTTCCACATGGGCATTGTCCCCCCTCACTCCATGGCCTATGCTATGCAATATTTTTTATATATATTCAAAGAAAGAAAGTGACATTATTAATAATTCAACTACAAAGGAAAATCCACCACTTATACCCATATGATCACCTTGTAAAAAAGCCATCTCTTTTCTACTTTCTACTTACAATTTCCAATTTGTATTGGGTTTCATAGCCGCGCAGTGAGCATTTATTAATTAATTGGGATAGATTAATGGATGCTGACAATGGTTTATCTTTGGGATTAGTATCAACTAATATTTAGGCATTATTTGATTAATCCCCTTAATAATTCTTGTTTTTTCTTTTCTTCTTTACATGTTGTCTCTTATCATTTTATGGTATCAACTTTAATACGTTTTTCAAGTTATTTAAATTGTCACTTATCAAGATAACACAATGAAGCAACTAGTTTTGTTGGTTAATTTACAATTATATATTGATTAATGAACCATTTAGAATTTTCATATTTCTTCAATTCAGGAGCCAAATAGTGATTAATCCAGCTAATTTAGGTTCCATTACTTTAAAAGAAAATGTGAACATGCAGACTGCAACTTGTCCTAGTGAGGCTGCTTTATGTCTTTAGCCTAATTATCTCTAGGAAAGATAGAGAAGGAAAAAAGAAAAAGAAAGTAAAGGATGATTCTTTGTACTGTGAAGAAGAAGGAGAACATTGCCAAGTACCAACCCCATCCATCCTTCATGACAAAGTAATATCTTTTCTTTATTATTATATGTAACTTAGTCATTTTTTTAAACTTTTTCTCCTTTTCTTTTCTTTCCTTTTTTTGCTGTTCACCTTTTATCTGCAACAGTTTCTTTCATATCTCTCTCTCTCATGTATTTTATTCCCCATTCTGTTTGCATTGTATTTTAAGCACTACCACTGTATGAATCTCAATAAAAATTAAACAACTGGGTTCTCTTCCTAAAACCCTGAAAACAGAAAAGCATTTGCCATTAAAATGGCCAAACTAGCTTATCTTTGCCTCTTCTTGTTCTTCTTTTTGCCTCTCACATTCTGCTCTTCTGGTAAGCAACTACTGTTTAGTCTGTTTTTCCCTTCATTGCAAATCTTAGAAGAACAAAAATGAACCCATTTTGATCAAGATTTATAACAACAGAAAAAGAATCCATTTTTATGTGTATGATCGTATTTATGGAAGATTTTTCTTATTGTGTTGGTATAACTGCATTATGATAAAGTTTATCCCTTTTTTCGTTTTCAATTCTTTGTTACAGGAACTCAGGTGGGTTTCTCCTATAATGCCAGGGGGAGCATTGCTGCTACTTCACTTAGCAGAACACTGTCATTCCTTGAGCTGAACAAGGTTTCTGGATCTCGATTTCAATTTTCGGCAGCAGATGCTAGGGGTATAAGCAAGCTTTCGAACTCTGGTGTGTCTGTTGACATTTACTTGGATGCAAACCTATTTGAGAATTTTACATATTCTAAATCAAATGCCTTTTTGTGGCTTAAAACCCATGTAATAGCCTTTCTGCCTCATGTTAACATCAAAAGCATCACATTAGAAGGCAGTAGCAGTGATTTGTCCAAGCTTTTATCCTCCTTGAAATTGATCCATTCTATTGTTAATAGTCTTCAGCTCGCTAATGAAGTTAAAGTTTCAGCAGCATTTTCTTTGGAATTCTTGAAGAATTTGGATAAAAAACAAGAATATGACCTGCATAGGGTTTTAAGATTTATCAGGAAAATCAAGTCTTTTGTCATTGTAGAAGGCAGTAATGATACTGGTGCCAAATCAGTGATCCAGAAAGCTATGCTAGCGAGTTCTATACTTTCATCTCATGATGTTGCCATAGTCATGACAGTCAAGAGCCTCTTAGATGCTGAAGTCGCTTCAGTGAAAGATTTTGCTGAAAGAGAGCTAAAGAGAGAAGAGGAACAAAAGTTTCCTGCTTTTCGCCGAGAACTCTTGAAGAATCTGAAAACTATTTCACATGATGGTGTCAATTCGCCTGTCACATTTCCCCCAGATAATCCTACACCAACAATTATCACTGTCCCTGCTACCAATCCTGTCACAATAACACCAGCTAATCCTGCATCCACTCCTGTGCCAATCCCCTCCACCACACCGGTTGTGTTTCCCCCTACAAATCCTTCTGTGAATCCACCAGCTCCAATCACCAATCCAGTGACAACTCCAGCTCCTGTCACAGTTCCTGGTGGGCAGCCAATAACTAATCCTGTTACAACATATCCTGCCCCACCAGGAAATGTTCCGGTCACATCACCGGTCACAAATCCTGTGGCGCCCCCTGCAACAACAAATGCTCCAGCAATTCCAGGACAGAGCTGGTGTGTAGCCAGGAATGGAGCATCTGAAACTGCACTTCAAGCAGCACTGGATTATGCTTGTGGAATGGGAGGTGCTGATTGTTCACAAATTCAGCAAGGTGGTAGTTGTTATATGCCAAACACTCTCCAAAACCACGCCTCCTTTGCATTTAATAGTTATTATCAGAAGAATCCTGTGGCAACCAGCTGTGATTTTGGAGGAACAGCCACTATAATCAGCTCTAATCCGAGTGAGTAATCTTCTTTTCTTATTGATGCTTATTTTCTCTTCATATTGTTTGGATCTAAAATCTCATGACATTGCTATAGGCACTGGTTCCTGCATTTTTCCATCATCATCTTCACCGCCATCAACATCATCGTTACCAGCACCAACAACTTCAACTACAAATCCTGCAACAACACCATCAACTCCTGGTACTGGAGTATCAGGGTAAAGCTTCGGGTCTCATAGTTTTATGGACTCTTGAATGCTAATGATCGTAATTTATTGGTGCGACTCTATGCTTTTTCTGCAGAACTGTGACTCCATCAGTACTGAACTCAAGCAGCCCAGGGTCAGGTTCCACAGCAGTTTTCGGGCCTGAAATTCCTCCTGGTGTAACCACTTCCACATCAAAGACTGCTATTCTGCAACCGTTTATTGGTTGCACTGCTGTGGTAACTTTCTTCTTTGCCAGAATGGTCATTCTGGACATGTAGAACGAAGCATATTTCCATGTATATTGAATTGGTGGGAAGATCATGCTGCAATAGCTTATCGGAGTTGCAGACAGAGCCATCTTTACAGTAAAGGAAACAGAAAGGTGAGTTCCACAAGGCTGAAGAATTCTGACACCTAAGTCCTACTAAAGATTAACAGGCCTGCTTGAGCTTGCTCAGAATATAAATGTGTTAACTACTTAAGGTTCAAGTTTATTTGTAGATGAAACATAATTACATGTTTAATTATAGGCTGCTATTAGTGGTAGAAATTAATAAGATTGAATAGTAATAGTATGATGGCAATTTTGTTCCTGTACATCTTTGAAAGTAGCAATATTTCTAGTTTAGCATTTATATGGCACTTGACTGTTCCAGTTTAATGATAAACTTGCAAACAAATCTAAAAATGACTAAGCGCACACCTTTTTTTTTTTTGTGTGGGGGGAGGGGCACTAGTAATACATCAAATATTTACTGTAGATAGGAACGGTTAATAATTAGCAGGTGTTATCCTGGACTTGGTTCGTATTTTCCAAACCAATAACTTCTTTGTATTGAAAAAATAGTTTTTACTATCAATTTTATGCTTATAAAATATGAATAAAATTGCTCATATCACATAAGTAAACATGAGATATTTTCCAAACCAATAACCAATTTACGTTCAATTTCATAAACTATTTCTCATGGTTAGATACATGAATTTAATTTATGGAAAAAAAAAATCACGGAGAATAAAATGCTCTAGTTGTCTGTTATAGAATTTCCCCAACGGCTAGAAAATGCTGGTCTGTCAGGCAAAATACCAATAAGTCAAAAAGTGCCTCACATTTTCAAAGCCAGAAAGATATACTATCAACCTGCTGCGTTGGATTCCAGTTGTAATATAAATTCACTGAACATAATTCAGCACCCTTTCACCAAATACTTGACTTTCATAATGACTTATCATTGAAAATTGCAGCATCCGAACACCGCATGTTCTCTGATAGAACTGGAATTAGCAGTACTAATTATCAGATGAACTGTTCACCCAAAAAAATGATCAGATGAACAATGCTATTTACCTAATGGAAACACATACATTTAAGATTTTACAATTTTTAACCCACGCTCCAGGGTCTCTACTACACCCTGTAATTTTACTACTGCCAGCATATATTCAAAATATTAGCATTGTGACTACAAGAAGAAGACCCATGAAAAAGAGCATTTTTGACAACTACATCTGAAGAAGAATCTCTAATATGGGCATTTATAATTGCAAATTGGCATCTACAATCCTAAACTCAAGGTATCTGGAGATTTATACACAACTGAACGATATAACTATTTCAGCGCTTGGAAAAAACCACTAAGATCAACATTGACATGGAAACTACAATCTTGAAGCCAGAAGTTTCCCAGAAATTCTGTTTTTCATTATTAGCCACTGCTGAAGACTGTTTATTTGCTGCTAACTGTTCTCTGAGTTCTTTCAAAGCTTTGTCCCTCCGCTCTCCCATCTGTAACAAGAAATACAAAACCTAAGTTCTTAAATAGCTTAACTAACACATCCAAACAAAAATAGCATTCCCTCAAATCAAAGTTGGCATTGCTAGAGACCTTTTAGTTAGAACATAACAGTATTATCAGAATACCAACAGACAATATAATATTGACCATTAAATTGATTGCAACCTTAATGGCTCAAGATGCCGTCTATCTAGTCAATTATTGCTAATTGGTGTTAGGAAAGACACCTGTATAATTTGCATCCATGATGCCCTTTTTATGTAGTCAAGGCTGTCAATACCGCATTTCTACCTTTGGAAAGGATAGTGAAGAAATAAATTACCCTCTGGAGCTTTCGCGTCTGAGCACGAGCTTCTTGAAGACAGAATTCCAACTTCAGTACCCTCTTTTTCAGCTCCTGATCAGCTCTTCGCTGCTTTTCTAACTGTTAACAAACACGTTAAATCTCACTCATTAATTGGGGCGTGTGGGAATGCTGTAGAAGGTACTACAAGCAGATTTTGAATTCTTTTAATTTAATTGACTGATTTTTTAAATTTTTTATAAATTGTTTTTTTCAAATCTGCTTTTAAAAAAAATATTCATTTACATGTTTCTACCAAAAACAATTTTCAAAACTCAAAAAAAATTAAAAATACAAATTTTTTTTCCGAAAAACATTTTTTCCAAACGCAATATCAAAAAAGCTCTTAGTATATACATGCACCTTCCATTTAAAATGAAACAGTAGCCACTGAAATGAAGATACAAATAAATAGAATAGGTTATAAGAGTTGGAAGATGGATTCACCTGTGTTTCCAATTCCTGCGTCTTAAACTTCCAGTGGGTAGACATAATTCTTATTTCATCTTTCAATTTGGCTATTTCTTCATCTTTAATAACCAAAAGTCTATTGATCTTCTCAAAATTTTTTGGAGAAACCTCATCTAATACTTTCCTTAGTTCACAATCTTTGCCAGCTCCAGCTTTGGCAATGGCTTGCATGATGTCTTGCTCTATTCTATGAACTTCCTCTTTCAGTTGCTTTTGAGAAGATTCCCTTGCCTGAAGATCTTTTTGTAAATTGTCTAATTGCTCCCCTAGCCTAGTCACACGATCCTCATGCTCCTTTAATGAACTATTCTTCATATCCAATTCCTTTAGCTGAGCTAAACACTGAAGCTGGGCTGATTGAGCTGATGTAGCACTAGCATCTGATGTTGCTTGAGCGGTAGCAAGCTGTAACCTAAGACCATCTAACTCACTGAGGTACTGTTTCCCATTAAAGACTTGGAATCAGAATAAGAAAGTGTAGAAATTTGCAAAATGATAAATTATAACACCAGAGATTCAAAAATGGTTGTATTGCAACACAGGAATATTTTTAAGGAAAAATTACTATTTAATTCTTGTAGTTTGACATAATACACTAGTACCCCCTGAGATTTGAAAACTATACAATTTGTCCTCTGTAATTTAACATAATATACTAGGATCCTCTAAGGTTTCAAAATTATACTATTTACCTTCTATAGTTTGACATAATACATTGATAAGAAAAAATATTCTATTTTGCTTAAGGGGAGTACTAATACAATAAATCGAACTTGTAAAGAATACTAGTGCAATATATTAAAACTTCAGGGGGTAAATAGTACAATTTTCAACTATCGGAAGATACTAGTATATTATGTCAAACTACATGGGCAAATCGTATAATTTTCAAATTTCAAGAAGATACTAGTGTATTATATCAAGTTATAAGAGGTATATAGTAATTTTTCTATTTTTAAGTAATAAAATCATGAACAGAGGCTTAGAAGGCAATGTGGATACTGTTCATCATATGAATTATTTAACTTGCTGGAATCATTATAAATGTTTTTTTCCCTTTTTGAAGATAATATAATTCATGGTCATTGAATTTATTTACCAAATTTTAATATTACACTTTAATTTATATCACTGAAACAACTAAATATTAACTTTTATCTCAATTAAGTCACTATTGTTAGATTTCAGCAAATTTTTAGACATGGTAACTATATAAATTTATATATATATATATATATATATAATTTAGTTATACAATTATAAATTCCATAAAGTTTCTTTTCTTAATCAACACATAAGAAAATTTGGTTGAATTTATACCAAAACCTATTGATAGTGATCTTACAAGAAAAATTCAATACCAAATGATGTTGTGAATACAAATTAGTAATTACAACACAAGGCTTTCTTTTAAGCCATTCAGCATCTTCTGCAACACAATCCTCCAAGCAATTTATGTTGGCACTCGTGACTTCAAATTCCACTATTCTATTAAATTAAGTTGTTCAGTTATTATAGACTGCATGAATGACTCAAGAGGAATTGACTCTTATAATATGCTAAATTAAGTACAAATGGATTTATAACATTTGCCCTAATGAAGGAAGATCCAAGACTTGATGGTAAAATTCAATTGTAACTATTTAACATCTTGTTATAAAAATGCCTATGACTTGTTTGTATAGACAGTAAATCTAAAGTAACATAGTAAAGTTCGAAAAGTGTATTACTTTGGCTATCAACTAAAGTAGCAAGAAAAGCTAACACCAACCAATTATGCTTCCAATAACTAAAAGATGAACTTAAATTCAATGATTCCAATTATCTAGTCAATTACGAACAGAGAAAGTTTTGATTAATTCCCTATTATGCTTCCAATAACCAAATATAATTTAAAAGCAGCACTTAAAGCGGATAGATTCAGTTTATCTATCTACTAAAACCATAAATTTTTGTCCTGTAGCAGCAAAAATATCCTAAAAACAATGGCAGCAGCTGCATTCACTACCTTTCAATTAAGACATAACGGTTAACAAGCAACAAAAAACCTAAGAATATATGCAGCCACATTCAATTGTGCTATCAAAAGTATTATATTATATGCAGATTAAAAAAAATGTATTACTTAGTTAACTTCAGCTTTATATGCAAGGACAAAATTTTCTCGAATCATTGAAGCAACAAAAATAGGGGAACATGTTATAAAAATCAAGTACTCAGGAAATAACCTTTCCTGTTATGGGCTCCATCAAAGAAAACAAATAATAAAAGCCAAAACATATGCTGGCAAGCAAAATTACGAGGATAAGATACGAGGATCATATGATAAGATTCACTAAAAACAACATTAAAATCCGGGGATCAACTTAGTCTTATGACAAATAACTCCTCTAGCGAACCATGTTCAAGTTTTAAATTATTAATCAAAAGCAGGATTCAAAACAGGAGATGTACAAAGCAACTAAGAAGTTTAAAAGGTGAGTATGAGTGGGACCTTCTCAGCAGTAGAAGATGAAGCCTGAAGCTCAACATTCCTCTCCTCCAACCTCTTCTGCAATATACAAATCTGGTCTTCCATGGTCTTTGCCTTATTCTCTGCTTCCTATAAAAATCCGAGCACACAATCCTCCAATTAGAATAAACAAAACCGACAAGACCCCACAACTAAAAAGACTCCAAAAAAGGAAAAGGAACCATCAACGATTAAATCCAAGAATCAAAAACTATAAAAAAGAACCAAACTCACAAATCACATGCCTGTCTTGTTAATGTTTCTTTAGCAAAGGATTGCTCTTGAGATGCAAAGCGACTACGAACTTCCTTCAGCTCAGCGGCTAGTGAAACAACGTTCCTCCTAAAACTTTGCTTCTTCTCATTCAAATCTTTTAATAATGGATCAAGGTTTTTAACTGATGATGAAGATGAACTTGAAGAGGGTCTTTCCAAAACCGACATCAGAGATTAATGATTTTGATCAAACGGTAACTATGAACCGGCTCTTGAAGATCAAATACAATGAATCAAGTCTCAGAAATGAAAACCCTTTTGTTCTATGCAGTGCTTGAAGGGAAAAATATGGCCTTTGATATCTGCATGTGAAAATGGTAGTTGAGTATATAATATAAACGGCATCCAATAAGGATAAATCTATAAAGTTTGACTAGGAATTACGGCAACTGTAAAACTACAGTAAGAAACTAAGAACGGTCTTAAGAATTTGAAACTTGAGAGATTCGAGATCCATGTCAATTTTAAGCAATCCATATCATGCACCTATCATTTCTTGGGCAAATTTCGTCTAAGAGAATAAAAAAATTCAATTTTTTTTTTTTGGGAAAGAAAATTTATTCTATTCTATCATTTTATATGGCTCACACCGCACCTTCCCCTCAAACCTCAAGCATTATGGAGATAGAGGGAGAGGGAGAGAGAGAAAATACGAACACGTAAAGGGTCAGTCACTTTCGGCCATTAAATAATTAAATGTGACGAATGTAAGAGAGAGAAAACAAGCTAAAAAAATTCCAAGCAACAAAACCCTCAATAATTTTCTCGGAAAAATTCATATTCCCAGGAAAAAGAAAACGAATACCAATAACATAACACCCACAAAGGAGAAGGATTTGAAAATCATCAAACTATCAAAGAGAGACAGAAACTCAAACCCCAGAAGAAAAAGGACCACCAGAAAGAAATTTAAAAGCAAATCTAACTAATAAACAAAGCCGTCGCTACTCATACAACAAAAAAAAAGTTAGACCATAACCAAACAGCTTAAGATTTCAGCCTTAAAAAAAGGACGAAGAAGAAGAGAGAGAGAGAGAATGAGCCGTCACCTTCTACTTGGCAGAAATAGGCGAGCTCAAGCTAAAATCTTTATAAGAAAACGGTTGTATACTTAATATCGGATAATATAATCAGACAGCGGAGATATTGGCCGCCGATGAGATAAGCGGCTGGAAATGGAAATCAAAGGAGTACCGGGGGCCGCAACTATCGGGGTTTTTTTGTCTTATATGGTATAATGAGCAGTAAGGGTTGCATTTGCTAAGCAACATGTCTTAAGCACAGACATAGGAGAGAGAAAATGGGTTTAGGTTCGGATTTGATGATTTTCTAGTGGGACTTTGCTTCGGTGTTTCCGAACCTTGGGTTTGTGAACTGACAAAATCCGAAGCTGGCTGTTCAGATTCCCCCCTTTGACTTGCGGCGCGGCAAATCTGAAAATTTTGAGCTGGATCACTTTGATTCAAAAACGTGGATGTGTTGAGACCGTACGATGTGAATGTCGACGGTGCTGTTGGATTTGATGGGCTTGGGATATCTTGATGGGCCTTTTGAATTATTCTTTCTTTTTTTCTTTTTCTTTTTTCAAATTATTCAATTTTATAAATTTAAGCAACAATCTAGTAGAGTTTCCAAATTGACCCATATGTAAATATGACATTCTTTGTTCATTTCATTCCAAATTGAGAAAAAAAAAAGCTACTAAAGATATTGGGGCAAATTATATAATTGACTCCGGTCTATATTATAATATGGATTAGAATTTATTCACACGTACCGTAATTTTTTGTGATTTTTGGCACAATTATATGGTTTTGCTCTTCTTTCCTATTATGTACTTTCTTCCTTTTTTTGGCTCAATTTTTTTCTTTTCAACATTCTCTCTTTTATCACTCTCTATTCTTTTCTCCATTATTTTATATTCTCTGTCTTTTTTATTTGCAATTTTATCTCGATTTGTTTTTCTCCGGTGCATTTTGTATCAATTTTTTGTGGCGTTTTGAATTTTTTTTAAGATAATTTAATGAATTCATACCTATAATTCAAAATATAAAAAATATTCATTAAATCAAATACACAAATAAATGAAATGAATCCGTATTAATATAAAAAATAAATATTTATTAATAAACTAATTAATATTTATTTTATTTCTAATGAACTTATATTTTATAAAAAATAAATTTATTTCAATAAACTAATAAATTTTTATTTTTATTTCAACAATTATCTTGCACTATTTGTCTTGTATACTCTAGTAATCCGGAGTGAGCAATTGGCTGTTTCAGTTTGAATCGAACCGAATTTCATAAAACGAAGCCAAATCAATAATAATTAATAAAAATTGAATTAAATCAAATAATTTTTAGAACTAAATCTAACCGAATCAAAATATTTTGGTTCGGTTTAATTAGTTTAATTAATTAATTAGATTTATATAAATTAGTATTATATAGATTAGAATCAAACACCATAATTATTAATTATGATAAAACTAAACCAAGTATCATAATTTTATCAATCATACTATATAAGTTATAATTACATTATATAACTACAAATTACTATAAATTAAAATAAAATAGCATAGATGATAATAACTTGATATAATAATTACTTCATCAACTACCATAATTATTATAAATTTAATTTAATTACTATCATTTTATAAATTATCAAATTAAAATCAATTATTAAAACTTTATAAATTAGTATGTAAAATTATTTATTATAATTTTATTAATTGCTATAATTTAAAATTTGTTAATATAAATTAAAATAAATTTTTATAGTTTATGATTCTATCCTACCATAAATCAAAATAAAAGATTATAAACTATATTTTTTATCTAAAAATTATAATAAATCAATAAAAAATATATATAAATAAAAATTTAATTGGTTCAATGTAATCAATTTTTAAATATTTAAAACAAAATTGAATAAAAAACTGAACAAACTGCATTAAATAAACTGAATTCGGTTTGGTTATACACCTTGTAATAATGCTTTCGATCTTCAACGACTGCGGAATCACGACAAATTATTCCATACACCCGAATGCATATTGCTATATACTCCAATATAAATGAAAGGTGCACCATTTTTTTTTTTAATTTAACGTTGAAAGTTAACGTATGTTAAAACTAAGCTTAAGGAAACACACTTTTTTTTATCTCATATGTTCTTCTATTCTAAGCTCACTTATTCTTCTTATTCTTGTTTGATTTGTTTTTCTATGATTTTTTGTTTACTTGCAAATAATGAACATACAATTATAAATCAATTAATCTATAATTATTAAATAATAAATATTAATATAGTACACAAATAATCAAATATAGAATAATAAATAAAATAGATTAATGAAAACAAATAATAAACATACAATTATAAAATAATAAATCTACAGTTATAAAATAATGAATCTGAATTTGATAAACAAATAATTAAACATAGAATAAAATATTAAACAGATTCATGAAAACAAATAATGAACATATAGTTATAAAATAATGAATTTGAACCAGCAAGCAAATAATCAAATATAAAATAAAAGATGAAACAAATTTATAAAAACAAATAATAATCACACAATTATAAACTAATGAATTTACAATCGTTAAATAATAAATATGATAATCAAATAATCAAACATATAATAAAAGATAAAACGGATTAATGAAAACAAATAATAAACGTAAAGTTACAAAATAATAAAATTATATTTTATTAAATAATGAATATATAATTATTAAAATAATAAATTTACAATTATTAAATATTTAATATACATAATGAATAACACCGTTTAACAAATAAGAGAGTTAACAAATTTTAATCTTCTGCATGTGTGAATGAACCGTTAACCCATATAACTACATGAATTTAAGTGCATGTTATAAGAGCATTATTATCCATGAAATTGGTTTTGCAATTGTATATTGTAGTTTCTACTGCCACATAAGTAAAATTTCTACTAAAATTTCAAATATATTTTATGGCTAGGGATTTAAAACAATTTATTGATTTATGTTAAATTCATCGTTTTATTACTTAAAAAATGTCAAAATTTGTAGATTTTGAAAAATCATTTATCCATTAAAATCTTTAATTTTTCAAAGATACGATTTCTCACCTCTTAGATGTGAAAGTTTAAAATCAATGGATTTTGATCAATAAGTTATTATTGCTATTGTCCCTAATAAATTAATAATATTAAAAAACTATCTTTAATCATAAAAAAGTAATTTTTTTAAATTTCAACTAATTGCTTTATTATTATTATAGTATTAATATACATTAAATTATTAATAAAAAATATTTTTGTAATAATGTAATTAAACATTAAGGAAAATTGCAAAAAAATAAATTGATTTTTTAATATTGCATCAAAATTAAATTGTACTTTTTTTTTCATTTAAATATACAAATTTTTAAAAACTTACTGCAAAACTCTGCTGACATGACATAAAATTTATATGCGATTAAAAATATTATATTAACTAGAAAGCCGAGTTATTTTATAAACTTTAAAATATTATCATTTTTTGTTTTTTCTAAAATTTTAAAACCTAAATCTTTTTGACAAAGCTCTACTTGTAGTAAAATTTATGTTTCTCCTTACTGTGTCGACTAGACAACTCTTTAGCATGATAATTTTATTTATTATTTTTTAAATTTAAAGAGATATTTAAGTTTTAAAATTTTAGAAAAAATAAAATCGATGATGTTTTAAAGTTTATAAGATGATTTAACTTTATAGTCAACACAACCGTTTCAATCTGGCTGAAATTTCATGTTATATTAGTAGAGTTTCACCGGAATTCATAAATTGATAAAATTTTAAAAATTTATGTATTTAAATGGAAAAAAAATAGAAAGTACAATTTAATTTTGATACAATTTTAAATATTCAGTTTATTTTTAGCAATTATCCCTAAACATATAATAACTTTATTTTTTTTATTTTTCAACTCTTAAAATAACCAATTATATTCTTACAATTTTTAAGCATATAGTGGAATTGATTATATATGCTTAATTAATAATAAATTATCAATATTTAATAAAAAATAAAATTGAAAATTAATTGTTAAATCTATGGATTGTGTTTATTGAACCAAATATAAGTATAAAAAAAATTACATCATCAATATATGAATTTTATAGTCAAATCAAACGATGAAATGATTAAAATTTATGGATTTTACAATCCATGAATTTTATGAAATCCATAAATTTTAAATTCATTCAATCCAAAATGGTGCTTTAATTAAAGCAATTGACATCAATTTCAATTTATAGAACCTAATTAATATTTTAATATATTATAACAATTAAAATGTTATATTTTTTTCTTACAAAATAAAATGAATTTTTTCATTAAAATTAATTTATATTAAAATTAATAAATTGTAAAGAAAAATCAGTTATGAAATTTAATGAAAATTAAATAATGTTAATAATAATATTATAGTTTTTGTTCTTGTCTTAAATGCACCAAAATGTTAATCTATATTAATTATATTATTAATTTTACTTATTTTAGTTAAAATACATAATTATATTTTAAAGTATTTAAAAATTAATTAATACTAATTATATATTAATTATATTCATAAATATAATAATATTTTATGTTTATTAATTTTTAATAATTATTTTAAATTATTTAAATTAATATTATACTAATTTTATTATCTTAATTAAATTATATATTAATGCATTTAATTAGTAAATATATTACTTATTTTAATTAATTTTATTATATAATAATATAAATGGAATCCACTGCGTTACCTCTTTCCTTTTTCACTACTTGCAAACTTGAAGAAACAATTGCCATTTGCAATGTGACGAAGATTCTCTAACGATTAGCGGAATCACTGTGCACTTTAGCAACCACTCATATAGTGACACAAACGTAATCTTCTTCATCGCATGAATTCTCTCCTTTGAAGTGGCCAAAGTCAAGCATCTTCCTATTACCGATTTTTCTCATTATGTAATAAGGGTATATATAACTCTACTAGACGCCATTTTGATCCCTTCTATCATCTCCGCCACCCGTTGGACTGTTTGCTTCCTGGGTTCCCTTCTTTTTTTTTTTGTTTGTTTTACCCTCTATATCTCGGATTGACTGGCGGAAGTATGGGCAGAGGTAGAGCAGAGCCGCAGTACGTGACGGCTAAGACTTCAGTATGGTGGGATATAGAGAATTGTCAGGTACCCAGAGATTGTGATCCGCATGCCATAGCACAGAACATAAGTTCCGCCTTGGTTGAGATGAATTACTGTGGGCCTGTTTCCATTTCTGCTTATGGGGATACTATTCGGATTCATTCAGCTCTTCAGCAGGCTCTCTCTAGTACTGGCATCGCACTCAATCATGTCCCTACTGGTACTTTACCCTTTTCCATTCTTTCTGATCTTGTTGTTGGGTTTGTATACTTCCTGTGGTTTTACAGTGGAAAGATTGAATATTTAGGTTACTGAGTTCATGATGCTTAAGATTGGGTCGATTTCGATTTGTCATAGTTGATTTGTTGACCTTGATGATTTTCGCCTTTTCTTTCTTTTTGAATTATAAAATTGTTAGCTTAATTAGGCAGCGGTCATCTAGTTACAGGTGTTTCCTGTAGAAGGAACTCAGTTTATGGAGTATGAAAATTCGTTATTGTGAAGTGTGAGAGAGGGAGAGCTAAAATTTATGGGATGATAGATTCCCTTTCTGGATATGGAAAATTTATGGCATTTATTATACTTGTTTCGTAGGTGCAATGTTTGATTTCCGTTGCTTATCCACCAAATTGATGGGAAGTTGATTTTGGCCTTTGAAGGGAAACTGATAATTCTGAAAGAATTCTCTTCTCTATTTGGTAACCTAACGAGAAAAAAAAAAGGAAAAAATTTTCTTTTATACCGAACAAACGAACTTTCAGATTTTATATGAGCCATGCAAGTAGTGAGAGAATTCCTGGCAACAAAATGGTGAAGACGACCATAGTTCATAGTTCATTTACAACTCTCTTGCATGCGATTTTATCAGATACAGGGATAGTTTGTTTACCAATATTTGTTGCATCTGCTTAGATATGGTTTTCTCATAGTTAGGGAACTTTTATGCCAACAGGTGTCAAGGATGCCAGTGACAAGAAGATTCTTGTGGATATGTTATTCTGGGCAGTGGACAATCCGGCACCTGCTAACTATTTGTTAATTTCTGGTGATCATGACTTTTCTAATGCTCTACATCAGTTGCGGATGAGGAGATACAACATTCTTTTAGCACAGCCCCAAAGAGCATCTGCACCTCTCATTGCAGCTGCTAGGAGTGTATGGCTTTGGACGAGTCTTCTTGCTGGAGGACCGCCGCTATCGGATGGTGAATCACAACAACTTGGAAATAATAATTATACGTCTTCTTCAGACATATTGCAGATTCCGATTTCTGATGCCATTCACATAAAGCAACCAGCAGATTCCTACTCTGATAATCCCCATATGGGAAATCAGAGAACCTACCTAAATAAACAGAAAGGGAGAATTATTCGAAGAAATACAAACCAAACACCAGTTTGGAACCAAGAAGATCAGCATAATTCAAACTCTTACGAACCTGGTCCATATGTTCCAAAAGTTCCCCTAAGTGGACCTCCTCCAGATTTCATTCCTGGAAATCCTAGCTTTACTTGGAGTGATGTTACTCATATTTGTAGTACCCATCAAAATCATTATACCCAGCCAATAAGGCCGAATTTTTCAGCTATGCAACCTGATTTTAGAGCAAGTGCTTTGCATGCACCTAATTTTACCGATCCACCACCTATTCCTCCTCCCCTAATGCCTGCTAGGCCCAATGGGACTACCTTGACCTCAATTACAAATGTTCCTGATATAGGTAACTTGAACATTTCTGGAAACCCTTCCAACTTTCACAACCCTCCAACTGCTCAAAGACGAAATGCAGAACAAAAACATGAGTCAAAGAAAAAAGCTCCAAAGTCTGTAAACTTAAATAACTCACAAAATGGACATATGATGCAGAATATGCAATCAGGATACCATGCGACATTGAACAATAAATACCCTGCTTGTCCAGAGAATCCGCCATCTTCCTCAGCAACAGCTACTAATGTTGCTCCTGTTAATGTTATGTGGGGAACTCCAGGATGCCCAAAACCTTCAGAATATGTCCAAGGTCTTATAGGTGTTATATTACTAGCCTTGAACACTCTTAAAAGTGAAAAGATAATGCCAACTGAAGCAAATATAACTGATTGCATCCGATATGGAGATCCTAAACATCGCAATACTGACATCAAAAAGGCCCTTGAGAGTGCTATTGAGCAGCAGATGGTCATGAAGCAGAACATAGGAGCTGTGCAGTTGTATGTTGGTAAGAACGAGAAACTATGGAAATGTGTGAATCCTATAGGTGGTAATCCTAAGGAATATCCTCAAGCAACATGGGATAAAATTCAACAATTTTTGGCATCCTCTAATGGACAATCTGCGATTATGTCTTCTCAATGCAGGTAAAGGCTATCACTTTACATCAGGTTAGTTTAAGTTCCTAACTTTATCCTCTATATGTGAAAATGCTGACCTGTAATCTCACTGATTTCTTTTTACAGGTATGAAGCTGCTATTATTTTGAGGAGTATGTGCTTGAATGAACTTGCTTTGGGTAATGTCCTTCAGTTGTTAAACATGGCAATTGCCATTAAGAAATGGGTAATACATCATCAATTGGGATGGCAACCGCTCATCATTACTCTTGCAGAGGCCAACAATGATTTAGGGTCTGCAACTGGTCAATGAGTTCAGCTGATGGTATGGTAAGGAGAAGAGCTCTGCAGATAGTTAGAAGACACTAAACATAGTGATGATTGCTAAGAGTGAAGACAGCAGAGAAGACTCCTTTTGTGATAAGTAGAGATTGCTATTAATAGTTGATTGTTGGTGGTATGGTAGGTGCAGAAGAATAGTTCTGATATGCTCCAATACGTTATATCTGTACTTGTGGAAGAGCTGGATTGTGAGGGGTGGGCTGGTCAGTGGCTATGGGCTATTATTGTGATGGAGTTACTGCTGAATTATTATTTTGGCCTCAAGAGGGTTGTTCTGATGTGGACTGCTACTGGTTAAAGTATTGGAGGGTTGTCTCTAGAATATTCGATTGAGATAAGAATCAAGGAGATCACTGCATATATAGCCAAAAGGGAATACTGAATTTGAACTGAAAAAGGGAGATTACAAGCTTTCGAGAGGCTTGTGGCTCTCCGTAGTCACGAGTACCTTACAAAATACTCAGATAATCCTACCTTAACAACCTGCCCTTATTTATAGTTTCCATTATTCAACCCTAAACAATCAATTCTAAACACAATACCTATACTATCCCTTTACTAACTCAGAGCAGAATATTCTAGAGACAACCCTCCAATACTTAACCAGTAGGAGTCCACATCAGAACAACGCTCTTGAGGCCAAAATAATAATTCAGCAGTAACTCCATCACAAGAATAGCCCATAGCCACTAACCAGCCCACCCTTCACAATCCAACTCTTCCACAAGTACATATATAATGTATTGGGGCATATCAAGTTCATCTTTTAATTTCTGACTCCTGATGAAGGTCTGAAGTTTATTTTGAGAAACACATAGTAAGGAAGTGCTCGGATAAAATTACCTGAGGTATTATGGAATACCATGGTAAATTCTTGCTCAGGCAGGGTCCATTTCCTCACTCATGGACCTGGTCAATGGAGGCTGTCATGTTAAGGGCCCTTAGAAGTGTGCTATCGTTTGGATTGCTTCAAGTTAGGCTCCTGTGACTGCAGTATTCCGATAAATGCTAAGCACATATAGGGGGGCTGCTTTTGACATGGCAGCCTCCCATTTGCTAGGTCCATCAGTGAGAAATAAACCCAGCCTAGGCAGGAAATTCCTGGCTTACAACTTTCAGAGGTTGCACGATTGCTGGTGGTTGTTTGCCAATGCACCTGCTTTCATTGTGGAGCTGCCCCCCGATATGTAGATACTGAGCGGTATCCTGTAATCCGTTCAGATATATTTTCTTACATCTTCATGATTTTACTGGGATTTGCTTTATCAGATCAGACCTGTTGCATGCTTCTATTTCAAGCCATCCATAGAAACTTTGCAGGAAACAGTTACAGTCTCCAGCATCTGGTTTTTTAGCTAGTCAATTGACCACTCACTAGCCTTTTTATGCGTTTCACTAAGAGGGATTAAATTATTTATTTATTACCTCAAACCATAGGTGGAGTTAATGACTGAATGAGTTCAATCTAGCTTTACATAATGAAAAAAGTTTGATTTCTCTATCTCCTTCAAGATGAGGCTGGAAGCTTGACTACAAGATGGACATTGAAGATGAGGGTATATGATTGAAAACCATCAAGTTACAGAGTAAAGACGTATGTAACTTGTGTAATTCTGTAAAGTTGGGAACGTTTAGCTGGAAGCCTATGTCACCCCAACAACAATGATCATTTCAAATGAAAGAAGTGGGAATGAGAAAACTCAACAGCAAATGATGGTTTGCGCTGTGGAGATAAGATGATGAGATGATCTTGTTCGAGGTATGGACCTTTTTTGTGATTGAGAAGGTGATGTTCTAGTAATTATTTCAGCAACCAGATCTTTCTTTCTGGTTATTTTCTAAAACTAGAGATATGTATAAACCCTGTACTGCATGAGCCCAAGTATGCAACTTAGGAGCTTAACGCCTTTGCATCTGTTACTTTCTTAGATGTGTCAGGACTGTATCATGTATGCTTACTTGAATAAAACCGATATATAGGCTCCTTTTCTTTTCAGAACAGAAAATATTATTTTTTTCCATGTTTCTCAGGATGTCTCTGCAACATTTTTGGAACTGCTATTGATATGTTTGAAATTATAGAATGACAAGCAAAGAAATGCTTAGGATCTTAACAGGTTACTCAAGTTGCATATTTCAGCGGATAAAGGTTGCTTGGATTTTGTCAATATAATTGTGATTGCTGGCATTTTGCCGAACAAATCATGGAGGGCAGGGATTGTGGTGTGGGTAGTAGGTCTTCTAGTCTGGCTTGTGCAACTACAAGTTATTAATTTAACTGCTCCTACTCTGGCTCAGGGCAAATTGACTTTAATTTCACACGGCCTTTGAATTGGTATTTGCATCATTGCTAGAAATCATCAAACAGCACCGGCAGATGAGATAACAGTGTCTGCTCGCAAATGGCTGAAGCACTCAACAGTTCATAAAAGGGTTTGAAATGCCTGACCACAACAAAGAGCCGCTATTCACTTCTCATAAATCAATGTAAAAGCTAAGCAAAAGCTAGATATCTAACTCAACTTAATAAATCAGTAACTAAATTGTACATAAGATTAAAATTGGATTTAATTATGTCAATTTGGGGTAGTTTGATTTGTATTCTCACTTATGAGAATGTGAGAGTTTTCGAATTCGAGATCTTTCATCACTTTCTACCAATGTTAATAGAAGTTTAACATTTTTATTCACCATCATTTAAGGGATTTTGGTTAGCTAGCCTCCTAATGAAAAAAAAAAATTAGCTTTAATTTAGTACATTCTCGTAGGAGTGGAAATTCGATGGAATTATCTCAAACTAATTTATTTGGTACGTTATAATCGGAAATTCGGGAATAATAACTAATCCAATTTTACCAAAACTAAATTAAATTTAAAGAATGGATTTTTAATGCCGTAAGATTTTTCGGTATGGAAATGATAAAAAAAAAAAAAAAAAGAAGAGAAAACTCGCGGCATGATTTCTTCATAAACAAACAATACCTGTTTGAGTTTTAGAAGAGGAAAAGGAGCCCAAGTTGCGAGACTCGGCATTGGCAAACTCCTCGAAGAAGCAAAACAGAGCTCCATCATCAACGCGAGTAAAATTTCATGTGCTAAATTTTCCAACGTCCAGGGGTTTAACTAAATCTCTTTTTGATGCTTCAATTCTAAGGTCAGTCATCAGTATTACTATACATATATTCTTTTTCCTGCTTTGGCGCGATTTATGTGATCGAGCTAAAGCAAAATTGGGGGTTACTGCGATGCTCTCGCCCTTGACACTTTCAAAGAGAATATCCAGATGGGTCAATCTAAAAGCAACAATTTCCTCAATTTCTTCCACTAGTAGTATCCAAATCGATCCAGAAACTGATCAAACCGTATCAAACACAACGGATTTCGAAGCAAAGGTTCAATCTTTAAGGAATAAATTATACCCTGATAACTTCATTAAGGCTTTGCAAAGCACTAGTGATATAACTTCTGCTGTTAAGATATTCAAATGGGCCGGCCTTCAAAAACGTTTTAATCACTCTGCAGAAACGTATTACTGGATGATTTGGAAACTGGGCATGGCCGGCAATGTTGAGGAAATGGAGGGTTTTTGTCAAAATTTGCTCAAGGATGGGTGCCCAGGTGTAGAACATGCTCTTATTTTATTGGTTGAATCATTCGTTAGACGTTGTAGACTAAATGAAGCGATACGCATTCTTGTTAACATGATTTCTGGCGGTTTTAGACCTCCCATTCTTCTATTTAATATTATTTTGGAAGCTCTTGTGGAGGAGAGGAGAGGCTTCCAAGATGTGATGTTTATTTACAAGGAGATGGTGAAAGCAGGAGTGGCACCTACTGTTGATACATTGAATCATTTATTGGAGGTTTTGTTTGAGACTGAGAAAGTTGATTCTGCTTTGGATCAATATGGGAGAATGAACAAGAAAGGGTGTAATCCTAATAGTAAGACCTTTGAGATAGTTATAAAAGGTCTTATTGTGAATAATCGTGTGAATGATTCTATTATCATTTTGCATGAAATGCTAAAACTTGGGTGCCTGCCGGAGTTGAGTTTTTATACTTGTATAATACCTTTGCTTTGTAGAGAAAATAAAATGGAAGAGGCAATGAGGTTATTTACGATGATGCGAACCTCTAATTTTGTTCCAAATTCATCAGTTTATAGTGCTTTGATACAATATTTATGCAAGAACCTTCAGTTAGATGATGCGGTAAATTTTCTCAAAGAGATGGTGGGAAACTGTTTGACACCTGATGATAATATTCTTGTGGATATTGTAAATCAGTTTTGTAAGGTAGGGAAGATAAATGAGGCTTTGAAGTTGTTGGAAGAGAAACATTTCTTTGACACTTCTCCATGCAATGCATTGCTTAGAGGTTGTTGTGATGCTGGTGAATTTTTTCTAGCTAAAAGTTTAATTGAGAAAATGTCTGAGAGAAGCATAGATGATTGCGATTCTTGGAATATTCTAATCAGGTGGCTCTGTGAGAAGGCAGAAACCAGGAAGGCCTGTGAACTTCTTGGGAGAATGATTGCATCTTCGTTGATTCCTAATTGTGCCACATACACAGCTCTTGTTCTTGGTCATAGTAGGTTACGCAAGTGCGAAGATGCTCTTCGATTATTTTTGCAACTCCATGCCAATAGCTGGGTTTTAGATTCTATTTCTTACTCTGAGCTAATTGAAGTTCTTTGTAGGGCAGAGAAGTATCTGGATGCTGCTGCAGTGTTTCACTACATGTTTGCAAATGGATGTTCTCTTCAGTCTCTGCCATTTAGTATGCTGATCAAGGGAATTTGTGACAAGGGAATGGTTAATGAAGCAATCAGGCTACAGCTGATGGCTTATGATTCTAGTGCTTCTTGTGCTAATGCTACTTACAATAATATTATGCTTGGGTTGTCTAAATCAGACATGGGAAGAAACATTTTAGTATTTCTCTCGCAAATGTTGGTTAAGGGCTACAATCTTGATGCAGAAGCATATTGCATTTTGATACAAAGCATGATTGCGCAAAACAGAACAAGGGAATGTGCTTTATTTTTCAATACTATGGTTAATGAAGGTTTGATACCTGATTCAGACACACTGCATAATCTATTGTTATATCTGGCCAATCAATCTCAGCTGTGTTTGATCTCAAGTACAATCAATAGACTTGTAACTGATACTGAAGTTCTTGATTCGGCAATGTACAGCATACTGATTAATGATCTATGGAAAGATGGTCGTAAGAATGAGGCTTGTCGATTACTGGATTTGATGGTGGAGAAGGGTTGGGTGCCGGATGCTACTACACATAGATTGTTGATTGGATCTGTTGATAGGGAGGAAAGTGGTGGAAAAATGTTGACGTATGAAAACCCTCCGATCAGAGATAGTGTTATTGACATACTTGACGAGGGCTTAGGGAAACCTGAATATGCACATTCTTAAGACGCATTTTGATCCATCGATATTGATTTTTCATAGCACTTCATGTTGCTGTTGCTGTGATGAGCAGTATGAAGTTATGTGCTCTGTTGCATGTCCAATTAATTAATCTCTTTATGCGATATCAAAATCTGTATTATGATCTTGTACTGTAAGCCAATTGAAGGGCTTATATGAATCTTGCAAAATGAGTAAAAGAAATGCGTTTCTCTTTTCACAATGCTCGGTTATCATGGAAAATCCTCTGTATCCAATGTTAGCATGAATCAGTTGGCGGATGTTCATGGTTGCGGATTGTTTTAATGTACTCCCACATAAATTAGAGTTATATTAAAAAAAAATAACAGAGAATAATTTATATTTATTGATCAGTCATTAAATAAAGATATATTAAAAATTTAACTAATCGATCATATTCTAAAAAAGGTGGATTATAATTTGAGATTAATGAAAAGAAAAAGTAATTCTATCTTTATGCAAGGAAAGAAGGGTATGATTTGTCACACACCAAACTGCTAGATTGGCCAACCAATCAGCCTTTCAGTATTGTTTTTGTTACTATAGAAATTCCTTTCAATAAAGAAGAAAGGTGGGATCATTGAATCCTAGAAAATGATACCCCCGGCCCCTTGATATTTCTATCATCGGCCAGCGACTAATTCAACACTACTAACTCTTCAACTTTCTAGATTCCAAGTCTCTATGCATGAACAACGAAATCAAAGAATCAATATAACAAGAAACTTGCCACCCATAAGACCCTGTTTAACTTCGTTTATCGATAAAGAGAGAAGGCTAATTGTCTCAAATATAAGTACAAACATAAAATGAAGAACATTCACCTATCTAGATAATATCTCTCCTTGTCCACCAATTAATTGACTACTTGAAGTCATATCTTCATAATCAATTTGATTCCCCAATTGTATCAGGAACAAACTCTACAAAAATAGAATAATGCGTTTTATTACTGCTGAATATCAGTGCACATAAAGGTTGAAGTACAGAAGGGTGGATGGAAGTAATGAATTGAACTTGGCTAGCAAGGATTTAATCTAACATACACAGATATGTAACCTCATCGATTCTACACAAGCACAGACGTCATACATGAGTAAGATCATGGCCATGAACTGAGAGAAAATTTGTATTTTTTTCTTTGGCAAGAACAGGTTGCAGAAGCTTTCCTTGTATCACAACTGTAAACCCAAGAAAACTTGTCATTTTGTGACTGATGCATCTGAAAATCAACCATTTAAAATCAGGATAAGTGATTTCTAGATATAAGAAAATAAATGAACTCATCCATGTACATCGAAAAGGCCATAAGCCTTCATGCAAATAACCAGAATGAAATTTGTACCTATAATTTCAGGTTGGCAATTAACTATACCAGAGAAGAATTCTCAAGAGTTATTATGAACAAGAGAATTGACTCCCTCTTCTTTAACATTAATGCTACCATGGCTAGCGTCCAAGCTTGGATTTTTAACTGCATTATTCCCTTTATCAGGACCCTTTTCTAGGTATCCCAAGTTGCTGTTCGCATTACCATTACTCTTTAACCTTTCAGCAGCAACCATACGCTCTACAGGCTTGGGTGAGCAGATGACGACTCCATCCACGCCGTCTGTCTCTCTCTTCCCCAAATTTCCGGATCCAGAAACCTCATCCATCTCTTTTCTCTTGGCCACCAAGGCAACGTGCTCCAATGCCTCCCTAGCTCTCTTCCTACAAACAGCCGCTTCCCTTACCCTTCTCTCAGCCTCAGCCCTGGCCACAGTCACAGCTTTCGCCATGGAAGAAGCTGCGATCTTTGCCGCGCACAGAAGTACAGTGGCCATTTTCTTATCAATTGCACGATTCTTGGTTCTATCGAGGTTGATGAAGGTGAAATTGGGGTCGGCACAGGGCGGGCACAGGAAGGCGTAAGGGGGAATAGGGTGGGTGGTGGCGCAGTGGGTGTGGGTGAAGGAGGAGCAGTTGTGGCAGGAGAGACGCTTGGGCTGAGGAGGAGGTGAAGAATCGTAGAATGCGAAGCAAGAAGGACAGAAGGAGCCAGGGTGGAGGCGGAGGACACAGGACGTGCAGAGGCGGCGGTAAATGCCACGGAGGCGGACGTGGTGGAGAACCCAGCTGTCTTTAGACCCGCAGTTGCCGCATTCTGCCGTGGTGTCGCCGTTGTTGGCAGGAGTTGTTTTTGGTCTGGGTACTATTGAAAGATTCATTTTGTAAAACCCTGAAAAGGAGAAGGATAAAATCAAGAATCACGAACTTAAAACGAAAGGATTTTAGGGTTTCATTAGGCGATGGGGCGGTGGAAGAAAGGGCGGAGCTGTGACTGAAGTTTGTTTGGCGAGGGCACAGCAAGGCCACAGAGGTTTATGAGAAGAATTTTCAAGGGATACTGTCTGTGTCTGGAGCATTTTGTACGGGTTAATGGTCTTTGTTCAAAAATAATTTTTTTAATTTTATTTTATAAAAATTACATTTTTTTTATAAAAATTTTTTATAGAAATTTTTCCAAAGAATGGCTGAAAACGTGATATCATAATACTAACATAATGCCACGTCATCGTCTAAGTAGACGATACATTAGTAAATTTAAAAAATTATAGAAATTATTTAAAATAATTTTTGTATAAAAATATAAAATATAATAATTTTTATAAAAAAAATTAAAAAATTTATTTTTGCACGTGACATTCCATAAAATTAATTCTATTTTGTATTGGCTTTATCCTTTGGAATGAGAAGAACCTAATCGAAAGAATACTTTTATATTTTTACCCAAAAAAAAAGGAATACTTTTATTTTTATTTTCATTAGAAAAAATTATTATTTATTTTATATGATTTAACATAATATATTAATATTTTTTATTTGAAAAATATATAATTTGTCCCATATAATTTAACATAATACACTAGTAATGTATATTAATTAAAATTTGTTACAATGTGAGAAGTTTAAAGTTATATTTGGATTAAGAAATTTTAAATGAGAAATTTTGAACAATTTATGAATTTAGATCAAATTTATCATTTGATTATTTAAAAAATATTAAAATCCATGAATTTTGCAAAATTTCATCTCCATCAAAATTTTTCATTTTTCATGGATTTCATTTATCACATCCTAAGTGAGAAAGTCCAAAATCTACAATTTTTTATCAATAAAAGTTCTTACCATATTTTTTTATTTCAAAATTATTCCTAATAAATTTATAATAATCCAACACTATTATTATCATAAAAGAAAGTAAAAATCAATTTTCTTACTAATTACTTTATTATTATTATTATTTTGTATAATATAGTGTTAATATACATTAAATTATTAATAAAAAATATTTTATTATGATAGAGAGTTATTAACTTTATTTTTTTATTATTTTCCAACTCTTAAAATAATTAATTTAATTTTTTAAATATATGGTAGAATTGATTGTACATGCTTAATAATAATAAATTCTCAATATTCAATAAAGGTTAAAATTAGAAATTCATTATTAAATTCATGGATTATGGTCATCAAACCAAACATAAGTGTAAAAAAAATTACACTATAAATCCATAGATTTTATAGTCAAACCAAACAATAAAATTCTTAAAATCCATCGATCCAAACAGTGCCTAAAATCAAAGTTGACATCATTGGAGCACATGCCTTTGCTTTGCTTGAAGCTATATGCTTTACCCATCTAATTGGAAAAAATTCTCTGTTCTGAACTGTAATTTTTATTCAAAACAAGGAAAAAGAATAACTTAGATGGAAACATGGCGGGCAAGCCGCCTCTTCTAGAACAACAAATTTAAGCACTAGCGCTTTTTTATGTGTACATCCAGCAAGGACATGCTTCCAGCCTTCCGTAACATTATTGCCATGGTAATTGCATGTTATTCAAGCTAAGTAAGAATTTTAGTTAGAAATACATCTAGAAAAAAAATACCAACCACGGATATAAGTCTCATGGCTCTGGTTAATCGACTTCATGCTGCAGATCTTTACATCTTTGGCATCCTTTCAAGGAGTTGTTACATACATCCTGAGGCTTTTAATAGTTGAATGCCATCCCTATTGACGAGACATGAGAGCATTCAATTAGAGTTCTACAGACAGATTCTAATAATCATAAAAGCATATGATTAGTTGAATTGGGACGACAGATCACATCTGAAGAATCTATCTAGGCACGAAATTATGCAGCACAAGATTATGCTGATATAGAAAACAAGCAGTGCAAATACTCAAGATCAACATCTCGGCCAGTTTGTTGACAAAATAGTCAGGAGCAACAAGAACATGTGTATATATAGCGCTATGAATGTACAGAAGGATGCTTGGGAAAACAATACTCAAGAATGCACAATTATTTCTACAAACATGAGCTTCAACTATATATATATATATAAATAATGAAAAAAAGAAAAGAAAAAGAAACCAAAGCTCCTAAACGGGGAAATATGGAGCAACTGGAAGTTAGGATGTTTTGATGCCGCAGAAGAATCACTATAAAGTGCATTATGAACAAATAACTAATACTTACCACAACTAGCACTTTACAAAAGCTCATCTAGTGCTCTACAAAAGCTCTTTGCAAGTAGATTTATTGTGGCCAAGACCCTTACATCTGCTGCATTGGAGCTGGCGTTTCACTACATCTTGTGGTCCAGATCTCTTTGTAGTGGGCCGGCCTGGAGGACGGCAGGTTGGAGGTGGAGTTACAGTAACTGTAACCTGAGAGGAATCTTTCTGGACAGGCCAGTCAATATTCGGTATTGGGTGAACGGACTCTGAATAAGTTAATCTGTAGCTCTCAATTGTGAAATATCTTGAACAATAATCATATGGGCTCCTTCCAATACAACCAATGACAGCAATAGCATGGCAACAAGGTAACCCAGCAAGCTGCCACCCCTTGCAACTACAATCCCAGAGATCAATATCAACCACTTCCACCGATTCACCACGAACCTCAAATGTGCTACCAGCTGACAGCAGCACTTGAAGAGAACGAGCTTTTAAGCTCTCCTTTTCGAGTTTTTCCTCCATGGATGGAGTTAACCTTGTCATCCACAGGTCAGATTCTGCCCGCTGAGTATAAATCAACTCCATAATCTTACCCTGCATTGCATCAACCATCTGTGTTATTGGCAACTCATGAGTGTCTGATGCCCAACTGTAGAACATCTCCCCAAAGTTTGATGTCATATGGTTATATCTTGCACCCTGGAAAAATGCATTTGCCCAATTTTGTGGCTCACTTTGCACGATCCAATTGTAAGCTTCTGGAGAAATGCTTTTGATGCTTTCAATGCATCTTTGGAAGACTTCAGGAGTTGGTGCATAAGCAGCAGCATAGAAGTCCTCAACCATGAGTCGCTTCACTTCATGAGAAAACTGTCCCTTCAAATCTTGAATGAGTTGCTCAGTCAAGTACCGAAGGCAATAACCATGGTATGAACCGTTAAATATATCAGCAATTGATTCCTTTAAACCCTTCTGTCTGTCAGCCACAAACGTTATTGGACAAGATGTTGATAGTGGAGTTTTCAACTGTAGTAAAAACCAATGCCAGTTATCTTCAGTTTCTGCATCCACTACAGCAAATGCCACTGGAAATACACCATCATCCCCATCAGCAGCTGTTGCAGCTAACAGAATCCCTTGATATTTTGACTTCAATGGTATACTGTCAAGGAAAAGGAGAGGCCTGCAACCTTGAAGAAAACCACATAATGAAGCATGGAATGAGACACATAGGCGATGGAAACTAGAGTCATCCTTAGTGGTGAAAGTAGCAAGACTGCCTGGATTGGTCTCTGTTATCTTTTCACAGAAAAAGGGTAGCAGATTATATGCCTCTTTGTAGGAACCTTGAAGCTGCTCCTTTGCAATTTCTTTCCCACGCCAAGCCTGAAAATAGTTTAATTGAATTCCGTACTCTTGTTTAATATCATTGACAATATCCTTAGGCTTGTAATTTGGAATAACTTTCAACTTTTCCTTAATGATACTAGCTACCCAGCTTCGAGTTGCCTGATGCCCTGTTGTCACTACAGACCCTTCACATGTATGTGTTGGATTCATCTTTTTAATGCAGATTAGTTGAGTGGTTGACAACCTTGATGCGTGAATTCTCCAAGGACAACTTTCTGCTTTGCATTTAACAGTCACACGATGACTATCATTTTTCTTATACCTAAAAGCAAACTGATGAGCAATGGCATATTTGCGCAATGATTCACGAAATTTGTGAACACTGCTGAATCTTTGGCCCACCCCAGTAATTGTATTCTGCCACTGCTGTGCACCTTTACCATGCCTCTCATCACTGGAACCAACAAGAGGAAGAATGGGAGAAATGGCAAGGGGCTGTTCAATATGCACATCATCAATGTGAACACTAGTATCAACTACAACATCAAGAGGTCTAGCAAGTTGTAAAGCAGATTGCATGGTGTCATCCACAACCCCATCTACAACAGCCAGAGGTGCATTGCCAGGAGGCACTGCTTCTGACAAGGTGGTTCTGCTTGATCTACAAAAAGAGAAATTGCAAAAGTTACACAAAAAAATTCAAAGGCAACAATTTATTGAACTTAGACAACAAGAAGACTACCTACTGGCAGGGAAGTTTGAGACGTCAGGCAGAACGACATCTTCCAATATTACATAAATGTCAGTAGTGACAGAATCACCATGAAATTTTATCATCCGCTTTAGGTCCTTATCATTAGAGATAGTAATGAGAGTCTTCCTATTGCCTGGAAGAAAATATTTGAGAGAGATACTACTAAAACTACAGTTAAACATTTCAGCAACTTCCATCTTTAAGTCATTAAACTTTATTTGGTCATCGATGTCGATAGCATGAGCATCACCACCTCTATAGGATAATGAACCATCTTTGTCAGTCTCGAATTCACCACCCAACTGGCAAATCGCTATTAATTTAGTCCCCTCCATGACCTGCTTAAATCAACCAAATCACTATGAAGCAGCTTGAAATCATTCGCAGCAAAAATCAAATGTGGCAATACCCCAAGACATTTACAATAAAATTCCGCGGGTCCTTGATCTCATCCACTGTAAAGTCATAAAATTTAGTTAAGCATGAAAACTCTATCTTTTAGTTATTTCTAGCGTATTAAAAAATGATCTATCAAACTGCACAATGCTAAGGCAAAATGAGTTTTTTTAAAAAAAAAAACCCTTTCACAATAACTAATTAACGTGTCTCTGCTTCTAAAAAAAGGTAAAATAATAAAACAATTACAAATAGAGAACAGAAAACAGCAAAAGGGGTACCTAAAAATCGAGTTCAACAAGTTCATGAAAATTTCGTCCACACCCAGAAAACATTATGCATAAACTTCACCAATAGCCCAAACAGAAACCCTAGAGAATATAAGTAATACAAAATAATGACGCCATTGAACGAACACAGAAGGAAAGGCGATACCTTCGAGATTAAATCAGGGGCAAGGTTGAAAAAGTTCCCAAATTCCCAATTGGATTAAACAATCAGTAATTGGGATATCGCCTAATACTCAGAGGAGGTTACATATCGGAGAGACAGGTGTTGGCGTTTGGGGTGAGAGAATAACAGCATACTAATTGAGGAAATCTGACGTATGACTACGTTAACAGATAGGGGACGGTCATGGGTTTCTCTGCCAAAGGTTTCTGCTACAGTTTTCGTGCTTTTAGACTTTAGTTGGTGGGTTATTACGGTGCCACGGACAACAAGTTCCGTACGGTTTCAATGATTTGAGACCTCGGATTTTTGGCTGGCAATTATTATTATTTTTTTCATTGGAATGTTTGATGATTAGACTGAAATATATTTTTTGAAATTTTCATATAAATGTAAAAAGAAAATATTTTTTCCGTCCGATCCATACAAATGTTTAACCAACGGATAAATCACCAATGATTCAAATCTCATTTTTTATTATATTATAAAAATTAATTTTTTATTTAATTTCTCTTAAAAATTAAGTGCATTTCAATAATTTTTTTTTCATTTTCTATTTTAATTTTTTATTCATAAAACTATTTAAAAAAAGAGAATAAGAGTAAAAAAAAATGAAAAAAAAAATATTACTTACGAGTTTTTAGTAATTCTTAAATATGATGAGAGAAAATATAAATATTAGAGTATGAAATAAGTAAGTAAAAAAATTTAAAAAATATAAAATTCCTTAAATTTAGATAAGACGTGAAATAAAAAGATTGTTGAAATTTTTTTCTATTATTTCTTTCTGTCCTCACTGATGCTCTAATGAATAGCACTGCATTTTAATATAATATTCAAATCACTTTTTTATTGAGATAATATGGATAAAATAGTACAATATTTTTTCAGTTTAATATTAATCAAACTAATTTTAATATCAATTAAAAAAAAATTATAACTAATCAGAAATCTCGAATTAGTATGCAATTACTTCCAGAAAATATTTCACCTCCCTTTAGAATATTGTGCAATATATTTTGAATTAATCAGACTAATTCTAATACCAATTTAAAAATAAAAAAGTTAATTACTTTTTTTTTTTTTTTGTTTAATGGGCTAGGTTATTGGGTCAAAATTACAAATTGTCAGAAGAAATTTCACCAAACATCACCTTTTGAATATTTTTTTCAATTTTACATGTATTTTTCCTTTTTTCATTGTCATTGTTTTTCATTTTTATTTTTATAAATTTTTTACTTTTTTTTTCAACTATTACTATATATTTAGCAAAAGTTATCACTTCAATTGAGAAAGAAATAACATTTTTTTTTGTACAAAGGAAGGAAAAAGAAAAACTAGTCCATCGATTATACGTAGATTAAAAATTTTATTAACTTTAATAGACTAGGTTATTGGATCAAAATCACAAACTGTTAGAAGAAATTTAACCAAATGCTGCCTTTTGAACATTTTTTTCAATTTTACATGTATTTTTCCTTTTTTTCATTGTCATTGTTTTTTCTTTTTATAAATTTTTTACTTTTTTCTTTTCAACCATTACTATATATTTAGCAAAAGTTATCGCTTCAATTGAGAAAGAAATAACATTTTTTTTGGGTACAAAGGAAGGGAAAAGAAAAACTAGTCCATGGATTCTACATAGATTAAAAATTTTATTAATTTGTATGACCACAACTAATCTTTATACATATATTTATTTATTTAATTATTATTTAATTAATTTAAGAAAATATTTAAATTTGTAATTAATTAATTCAATTAAGGTTATTTACTTTGGTAGATTTTGGATAAATTTTTGATAATTTTTAATTGAGATGTTAATTGGTTGTAAGTTAAACTTTGGGTAAACTTTTAGTAACTTCAACTTTCATTAATTTTTTTTTGGTAAACTTTGGGTATATTTTGAGTAAAATTTGGATAAATTTTGGATAAATTTTGGATAAACCTTATGTAACTTTAATTTTTATTAATTTTTCAAGTAAATCTTGAGTAAATATTTGGTAAATATTGAATAAAATTTAGGTAAACTTTGAATAACTTTAATTTTCATTAATTTTTTAGTAAGCCTTGGGTAAATATCATATAAACTTTACTAATTTTCTGGTAAATTTTGGGTAAATGTTAGATAAACCTTAGTAAACATTGTATAACTTCAACTTTCATTAATTTTCTAATAATTTTTGAGTAAATATTAGATAACTTTAACTTTTATTAATTTTTTAATAAATCTTGAATAAATTTGGAATAAACCTTGTCAAATTTTATTAATTTTCTGAAAAATTTTGAGTAAATTTTGAATACATTTTGGATAATTTTTATATAAATTTCAGATAAATTTTAAATAAATTTTGTGTAATTTAAACTTTAATGTAAACCATTTTTAACAGACTTTTATTAATTTTCTGATAACTTTTAGTAAATCTCAAATAACCCTTTGTTAAACATTGAACTTTAGTATTTTTTTTGTAATATTTTTAGGTACTTTTAGCATTTATGAAATTTTTTTTTTTTGCCCTTATGGCATTTTAAAAAAAATTCAGGGGATGCTATTTTATAAATATTTAGGTGTTTTTTTAGTATTTCTGTAAAAATCCCATATTTTTTGACGCTATTTTGATAATGATCATTCTGATAATGATATCATATCAGATATCCCAAACATATTTCATATATTTAATAATTACAAAAATCCATCAAATTACATGCCAAGCTAATGTACTCATGACTGGCATTTGACAAATGCTTCGTGAGGGATTGAAACTTAAAAAAAATTGGCATATTAATTGCATCAAATTACATTGTTACAATCCTTAATTATCGGGATATACATATACAGCTTCTGTTAAATTACGATCAACTATTATATCGAGTAAATCACTTACATAAGTAAATTATATTTCATCAAATATAGTATAGATCCGCTCTTTTTGATAGATTTCATAAATAGTACCGTGAACTTAAAGTTTTCACCAGCAGTCCACCACTACCATGGAACCTACAAATGAACTTGTACGAGCAATACACTGTGAAGCTACCCCAAACCAGTCTTCCCTTTTTCTTTCCTTCGTCTACCCCAATTTTCTGAATATTAATATGAGCATTTGCTTCTTTATTCATTTCTCTTGGCGCATAAACATAGAAAAGACAAAAAAAAAAAAAAACTAATATTTGATTCAGCTGTTGGAGAAGAAATAGGGGTATTTGATTCAGAGCTGTTGGAAGTAGCTGATAGTTTTTTAAACTTCTAACAGCAGCGTCAAAGCGTTTGTTAAGACTTCATAATTAATCAGAAGTTGATTATGACTTAAATTAACTGTCGTTTGAAAAAACTCAAATTTTCAGCTTTTTTTCATATGTTGTTAGCTAATTCAATTTTATTTTTAAATTGTACTATATTATCTTTATATATTTTATTAATTACAAAATACTTATTTTCTCTAAATTGAATTTTTCAATCAATAAATTATTTATAATTACAAACATAAAATATTACAAATAAATTTAATATTATTTATATTAAATAACATATAAAGCAATAAAAAATATATTATATTTTTTTTATTTAAAAATATACATATATATTTTTAAATTTTTTATTTATAATTAATTAAATTTTATTATTTTTATTATCTCATATAAAAATATATATACTTTAAATAATATAAATTAATTTTACATTTTAACAGCAGTTGCCCAATTCGTTTTACTAAAAACTAATATCTAACCGCTGCATTCAAAATCTCGTAGGTAAAGCCTATTCTATATGCTTTTTTTAGATAATTTTCAACCACACCCAAAAAGTTGCAACAAAAACCTGAAAATCGATAAGCACATGCGATTGAATGAGGTAGACAAATTTCAACATTTTAGAGTGTAGCAAATAATATCCCTATGAACAAAACTATGTCTATCACTCTATAGTTGGCATAATCTGTGAATCAGCTTACCGTAGATGATAGATTGGCAATTTTCCAAACAGAGTTCTCACCCTCACTTCATCAGCAACCAAACAGAGCTACACATCAAGCATCAAAATAATTCCAAATCATTTGGATTTATAGAAAACCCATTACAGGTTGACAACCATTACTGAGTCCAAATATCACAAATTACCTAATATTTTCTGGTGAATAGAAATGTATACACATATACAAAATTCAAGTTCCAACTTTAATGTTAATTTCAGATTACAAACAAAAGTACAACAAAGTCCTAGAGTTGCTTTCAACACAAGATTCAATCTAAATCAAATATCAGAATGTCTCTGGAGGAAATCTTAGAACCATTAATGTACTGCAATACAAATTCTTATAATTAAAAAGCTTTCTCTCAATGTGAATGCTATGTGATTCTTTTGGGCATGTCTTCCCATTTTATAAGTTTATAAAAGCCCAGAAAATAACTTTGCATAACAATAACAATTTATGTTTCTTGAAAATGGCGCTGTTGCCTTTGAACAGAGGAAAATAATTGTTTTTGTTTGGCAATTTTCCAATGCGCCCAAAACGAGAAGATTCAAAAACTAATTTCTTTGATTCAACAGAAATTATTTTTTGGACTTAATTAGATCATAAAAAGAAATATGGATATTCAAGTACAAAAAAAGATAATTAAAGGAAAGTACCTGAATATTATGGGTACAAAGCACACCTGTCTGTTGATCCATGACCCGGACCACGTACAGCACCGTTAAAGATCCATCTCGCTACTTCGGCTTCAACTGCACTGAGGACTTCATCAAGTATGTATATTCGCATCATTTTTCAGATCATGTAAACAATTATTAATGATCAAAATGTAAAGATACCAAAAAAAAAAAACCTTCGGCAGCTGATTTCCATGAAGAGGGCAAAAAAGGAGATATAACCTTGCCAAAGCAAGATGAGCTCTCTCAAACAGACATGTTGACTCCTTCCTCTCCAATATAAGCTATGTCACCTCCAGCCACTAATGAAATATCGACATCTGCTGCACAAGCTTTTATAGTATCTCAACACCTGCCAAGCAAGGAGGACAAATCAAGAGACTCCAACATGTAATTGAACAAGGTATGCCGTAGTTGTCACCTAAAACCATAAGTTCTTGATTCCATCTTTACAACTACTGGAAAAGAGTAGTTAAACAACTTGTAATTGAACAAGGTATCGATAGAATAAAAAATTTCGGCATAAATTTTTTTTTAAAAAAAAACATAACATTCTAAAGCGGACGGATTTGTACGTACCTTTTAGATTCACAAGTCTTCCCAAATTAAATATTCTCACGTATTGTTCCACATAAAATCTATGGAACCTGAAATTATATTTAAGGACCAACACAGAAAGTTTTGCATAAAAAGGTGCAAGATGTGGAAGCTCTTTGAAGGAAAGTACATAAACATGTGGCACATATTGCGAGGATCCAATTGAATGAAATGAACTTGTTGGAAAAGCTAATAGAAAAAGGAGCAATTTATAAGCAAATGAGGCAAATAACCAAATTAGTCCAAGCCGTTTTGGAAATGAGTCCTTCAATGTATGCTCTAATTGCAAATTTGGTCCTCGCTCCTTCAGTTCAGTTGGATCCATGCCTGCCAAATTCCAACAAATGGTATCAGAGTCCAAATGGGCTAACAACCTATAAAAATCTAGAAAGTCCAACATGAAGAACTTATATCATGGCAAAGACCTGAAGCCTAAAAAAAAGGCTCAGTGAGAAAGATCCAGACAAAAACAAATAAGATCTATGACCTAAGATTTGAAGTCCAAGAAAGAAGATTCAGTGAGAAAGATTCAGACAAAGACAAAGAAGATCTGTGGCCTAAGATGTGAAGTCCAAAAAAGAAGACTTAGTTAGAAAGACTCAGACAAAGACAAAAATAGACATATGGCCTCTGAGGTTCAAAAGGTTCAAAGAGTATAAGTCCAAGCAAAGAAGAAAAAGACTTGAAGCCTCTCAAACTCAAAGAGAAACATAAGCCCAGGCGAAAACGAAAATGAAAGGCAAATCACAATTGGACCAGGCCAGTTGGATTTGAGGGGGAGTGTTGTAAAAGCTAGAAAAATGAGCAATTTATAAGCAAATAAAGCAAATAACCAAATTGACCCAAGCCATTTTGGAAATGAATCCTCCAATACATGTTCCAATTGCCAATTTGGTCCTCATTTCTCCAGTTCAGTTGGACCCGAGCCTGCCAAATTCCAACAGAATTCCGCAACATCGCAGCCTGTAAGGATGATTTACCAGAAATAACTTGGCTAACTTATGTCAACAAGTAGACGAAACAGGACTCATTAGGAAATAAGGTCCACCACAGAGAAAATCAAAGCTTTAAAAGAACGCATATTTGCTAAGCATGTTCTACTTTGTTAGCAATGAGAAAAACACAGCACTTATGGGGATATAGGATCCATCATAGAGAAAAGCAAAGCTTTGATAACATCCATATCTGCTAAGCATGTTCTACTATAAACATTTATTTCATGACACCTCTATGAATTATGATTAAAGTTAAATCCACTTGCACGACCGTATCATAATTGTAAGTTATCCATGTGAACAAAGGAAGAAGTGCCAATAACAAAAAAACAATATGTACTCAGGATGCATCTCTTGTGGAGGAATTTATACAAATCTGTTCTAATCAGGTAGGATAGTCGCACAAAGCTTTACCTTTTCAATTTGATTAGATATTTTAGTTCATATTACCCACCTATCAACGGAAAAAGGTCTCAAGATTGGGAAGGAAGATAACATTATTATCACAAATGCAATTATGAAACCAAGCATTCTTCATAAATTATTTAAAACCCATAGAGCTTCCAAAGGAATTACGAGATCCTACTCTCATGCAAAGAATTAAACAACCAACCTAGACTTCATGTTTGAACTGCAACAAAGCGTGCATCAGGAAGGGACCTCACCTCTCCAATTATTGCAACAAACGACCCATCTGGAACAGATAGTGACACAATTTAATCTCAGATATTGATGTTGATTGCCACAGCTAGACCAAGATAACATGCCTCGTTCATTATAAAAGGGACAGCCATGTCTTCAGATATGAAGTTGAACAGGTCAGTACAAAGAAGAGATGGAGATTCAATAATTTGATCTTGTTTACTTTTGAACTCTGAACGTTTGAGAAGTATGCTTAACCACGAAGGCCTGGATTAAACTGAAAATATACCTATTGAGTAGTTACTGCATGAAATCGATCTTGTTTACTTTTGAACTCTGAATGTTTGAGAAGTCTGCCTAATCGCTTGGTTGATATGAAGGCCTGGATTAAACAGAAAATATACCTACGAGTAGTTACTGTATGAAATCCATCATATACATAAAACCCACATCAATCAAACCATTGATGACCTGTGGAAATGAATTCATAGGAGAGATTAAATTCGTAAACAAAGCAAGAAAAGTGAAGACCTGCAATAAGATTATCAGAGAAATCGCTTCTACTTCAGTTACCACAACTAGGAAGCGAAAAGAAAAAAGTATTGCAAATACCATATAGAAAAGACAAAAACAAAAGAAGTTTGTTGTTCAAATATCACATGAGATCTAATCAGAGTACCGTAGCAGCCTAAAGTTGATGGTTCATCAAAGCAAAAAGTCCAAATGCGAAGAACGTGAAGAGAGTTGCTGTTGTAACCCAAAAGAATACGCAACATGTATCCAGATACTTTCATGTATGACAAGAAAGGTATAAACGACGTCAATTTAGATAAATATAGGTTAATACGATTAAGATTAGAAAAAAATCGTATTATAAATAAATTTTACTTGCTTAAACCCGGTTATAATATTTTAAATATTTATAATATATTTATATATAATAAATTTATAATAAATTATGTTAAAATTAATTATATTAGTATATTTTATATATAAATAAATATTGTATAACATATAATTATATTAATATTCATGTATAATTGTATCTCATATCGTATATGTATATATATATATATATAGATACGTTTAGTTGATTGTATTAAATAGTTTCGTGTAGTATAACAGATACATAAAACACAATACGAAATAAAACACGATACAATTTGATACAATACAAAATAAGACACGATACGATTGAACACAACATAATACGAATTGCCAGCGCTAATCAAGCATTCGGTAAAGAGAAAATGCCTATATATTTAGACCACAAAAGAATACAAGTTCAGTGTCAGACGGTTAAGTTGTTCACTTCTGAGGATCTTGTCTCATTCAGCCAACCAGAAAACAATTGCTCCCATTCATTCATTACGGTTTAATTATTTTTTTCTTTTTGAATCACCAACAAGGGCCTAGAACTAGTTACGATCAAATTTCATGGGGTATGTGACAATAAACTTTTCTCTCTCACTTAAATTTTATGGGACCTCGAAATAGTATGTCAATTCAACAGCTGAAGAACAGAGTATAAAAATACAAAAAGGTACTACATTGCATATCATTGCAGGCCACAACTTAAAATTCATCAAAAGCATATATCTAAGTAAGCAAAGCCAATGGACTAGGTTCCAAAAACCATATTACATGATCTTTAAAAGTCATATTACTCTGCCCTAAATTATATATCTTGGCTACAAACCAAATGTTCTACTAAATCAAAAACAGAGAACAAAGTTTTAAGAACATCACGTTTGGCAACAAATCAAATGTTCTACTAAATCAAAAACAAAGAAAAGTTCAGAATATCATGTTATAATTAAACAGAAATAGCAAAGAGAGAGATGGTTGAGAGGGATATTTTTTAAATTGTGGTGATTAGAAAAAAATATTTACAAATTTATGGTAGTTTTTTACTATTTCCAAATTTATGGTTGTTTTAAGTAGTCAGCGGAGTGAGAGGAGGACGTGCGCCATTCCAAATGGCGAGCAAAGGGGGGATCGCCACTTCAACTAGTACGCTTCTACCACGTGACAGGCGTGCACCACTTCAACTGGCGCATGCTTTGGTACACAAGCCCAAGTGGCGCATCTCTCTTTGCCCAGCTTTGTTTTCACCAGGAATCCTTCAGTTAGCTATTTAGGTATCCTTCAGAGTTCAATTCAACTTTTTTTTTTCACTCGTGATTAATATACAACTACTGAAATTGAATTCATACCAACTCAAATTATTGATGTTTAGATTTGAATAAATAGGTGCTCCTTCATTTTTTTTCTTTGCTTTAGCTTCTACTCTTTCATATCTGGTTCTTGCTCCAGTTTCTTCGTTATTCTTTTGCTCCAGTCTTAAACTTTGCTCTTTCATTTTTTTTTTCTTTCACGAAGGCACTTCGGTTGAAACTCTCTTTGCTTCGGTCTTTAGCTTTGTAATTTTTTTTTTATATCAGTGAAGAATTTGGATTAAGGTATATTTTTCGTCTTCAATTTTTTTTATGTCACTGAAATGTGTTGAACTTAGAAAGGTACCTTTTATTATTTCAAACTTATTATTTATTTTTAAAATGAGGTAGTATTAGTGAAACTATTAAAAAATAATAATGTAAAATAATAGATAATTAATTTTTTAGTACCTAAAAATGTTAAAAAGTATTAGGAAATTTTTTATTACTTAATCAGTCCTATATTTTGGTTAAGTTATGTCAATATATTCTTGTTTCTTCTAATGATACTTTTTATGTCTGTCTTTTGCATGCATGTAACGCTAAAAAGCTTGGTGCTGCCGATTTTAATATCGTGGAAAAGAGATTTGAAATTGCTAAATTGTGGTAATATATAGATAAATTTATGTAAATTATATTTTTAGAAAAAATAAATTTCGAAAAAAATATGTAGATTAAATTTTATGTAGATAAATTTTGAAAAAAAATATATACATAATATTTTAAGTAATTTATGTGTATAAATAATGTTGTAAAATTATGAATAGAAGTGATATACTATTAGTAGATAAATTTTGATTAGGTAGATAAACTTATTTAGTGAAAATATTATTAAAAATGACAGTAATTATAGTTTTGTAATAATAATAATAAAAATAATAATAATGATATTTATAATAACAATAATAACTCTTTTATTGAAAATTTATTATATATTTTGAAAAATAATTATTTTTATATGATTTTAATTTTTGTAGGTTTTTTTTTCGCAATTATTGGAGAAGTGTTTGAGATATAAAATGATTTTAGCAGTTAAGGTTAGTAATATTAATTGCATATTTTAAATTGACATAATTTTTATTATTTTTTGTTATTTAATAACTTTATAAAGTAATATATTATTGTGATGATTAAATATTTAATTTATTGTAATATATTTTAGTTATTTTTTTAGTTTGAATAAAATAATATTAATAATAATAGCATGTCATGTACAAATAGTTGTGGTAATTATTTAATTTTTATTATTATATTAATTAAATAAAATGAAAATTTAAAATAAAATTAATAATAAAAATATAAATGATAAGTCATGTACAAATAGTATTTATTAATAGTAGTAAAAATAGTAATTATTAAAAATTTTATTTCAATTATTGAATTAAATAATAGTAATTATTGTGTAATGAATATTTATTAAATATATTAAACAGTACAAGATAAGGATAAAAATCCTAATTTCATAGTTCATATGAAATGAACAACAATAAGTATTAATTTAATATTGTAGTCCCAAAAACTGTAATTTTAGAAAATTTACATATTTACATTACGAGTTTTTAAGAAAAATTATTTCAAATTAATTAATTGAAATCGATAGACTAAATATTAAGTATAATAAAGAACAAAACAAAAAAGAGAAGTATTTATAATAGCGAAGAGAAAAGAAAAGAAAAGAAAAGAAAGGATGCATAACCATATCATTAGACAAAGTAAGGGACAAGAACAACAATTTGTATCGAGCTTATGAGACACAACAAATATCGGAAGCATCACATAACCATTAGTTTTTATAACAGAAAAACAAACACCAAATACTGTGAATAATGTGCTTTCAAGACTACTATAATTTGCCTTCAAGAAAAACAAACATTGGATATATTTTGTCATTTTATACAATGTTCGAGATAATGGTCAATCCCTTTTGAAACCATTGGTTACAAGGATTATTGGACGTCATTAGATAAATTGTCTGTTGTTCTAAATTCTAGATGAAAATATATATAAAAAAAGATCAAAAGTATCTCATAAAAAATGAGATAGACTGGAAAATATAAGAAAATCAACATGTGTTATTTTGTAGTAAATGTAGTCAGACGGATCATAATGGAATGATGTGTCCGAGAAATTAGATTTTAATTGTATTTTTACTATGTACTTATAGTCTAAATATTTTGTAATTCATTTTGAATGTAATTATATTAGTCATTTAATTATTATTTCATTAAATGTATAATTACATTATTAAATGAACGATTATTTCAAAAGTTTTATCATTATTAATATATGGTATGTCTATCTTATATTATACAGTCTCACACAAGTATGACATCTCACCCAATTGTTACATTTATAAGCTCAACATAAATCTAAAGTAATTTGGAATAATGAGGTAATGAAAATAACAATTATTTCATTTGAATATCATTTATGATGTTGTAAAACGTGTAATGACACATATCATATTCATAATTTTTTTTTTCAGATAAAAAATGAAGTGCTCTACTACAAACGTAGCAGTAGAGCTACACATATAATATGTAATGATACTCAGCTAGATGACCGACTTAAACAGTTGTCAAGACATACCGGATTTTACGGATTAGTGCAAATACCCTTTTTTCAACTTGATTGATATTTAATAACTACACTAGCTGAGAGATGAAGACCAAAGATATATACATTTCATATGCCTAAAGGAGAATGCACAATTATACTTCATGATATAACTATTGTGACTAGTCTATCTATTTATGATCTTCCGGTTATTGGATAGACTAGTGGTAATTGGTCAACTCTTTGCGAGTATTTACTAGGAATTAGACATCCACCTGATGCAATTAGAGGTTTTAAAATAAAATTAGGATGACTGGAAGATTAATTTACAGTACTACCTCTTGGAGTTGATATGAACATTATTATATCTCATGCTTGTACACATATTCTGTATATCATTAGTGGATTCTTATTATGTGGCAAAGACACTGGATTAGTGTCCTTGATTTATCATCCATTTTTAAAGGATTTTGCAGCTATCAACCAATATAATTTATATTGAAAATTGTGTATGGCATGTAGATTTTCTTATGTTTCCTAAATTGTAGTGTGTTATTTATTTTACAGCTTTGGACATAAGAGAGATTTCTATTTTTAGCCCCAATAATGAGAGTTAAAGAAATACTAGAAGAAGTACAATTAGGTTGAAGGTATATAACTTTTTAATAATTAATATTATTCAGTGTATTATTAATATTATTAATTAAAAATCACGACAACTAAAAATTATTACTTCATTATATATATAAATAATTGTAGATGGATCGGTTAACGGATAGTACACGACACACCTTTACATGAGCTTGCCTAGATTCGATACAGATTTGATATATGTCGCTCCGATGAGGTACGTTATGTTGCTCCTAAATAATTTTTTATTTTTTTATAACAATTAATAATGTTTAACATCTTATGTTTCACTGAATAGATTATATGAGAGCCATATACTGCCGATATTATTCAATCCTTATTCGTCAATTGCTTAAGAGGTCGCGACATATGGAGGACAATGATGCCATTAATATGCACGCATATAGTAGAGTGACACCAGCCTGATCGAGTTTTTAAATAGTTTGGCCTACAGTAGCCAATTCCTCTTCCACTATAATAGACTGAATATCTTCACTCAATAGTTTTACAAAGCAACACTAGTATAAATTAGATTGAAGAACATTTAACATAGATTCAGTTATGGAATAATAGAGCTTAACATATGGTTACAGACATACCATCAGATAGTACACTCCATTATCATTCACAATACATGAAATGATATTGACAAATTACAAACAAGTGAATTTCTCATCAAAGTGCAGTTGTTGGTGCATCGGTATGAATACATATTCTTATTTTTCTACAAATTATAATTGTCTTTTATAAATGTATCTTAATTATAATATATGACATAACTAAGTCTGATTAACTTTTTTATTGACTACATGCTGATACACTTGAACATATTTTATTACCAAACTCTAGATATCTCACATAACATATCACCATCAGTTCATTAGCGCATTACATGAAGACAGATATAGGGTTACAATGCCACTGCCTCAACCTGCATCAGCTCCTGCTCCAATTTCAGAAGAAGTGCATCATGCATGTGTTTCATCTGAGCAACCATTATGCCGTCGTCAACAACAACATATGGATGTATATGTCCTTCCATTTGCACCTTATCAACGTTTGTCTCAACCTGTTTATTTTCATTAGTACTAGCAGTATCTATCTTTCTCTACAAACCTTGGGTCATCCACATCTGGTGGACCATATATCCATTCTGGACATATATTCTCAACACTAGACTTATACTCTTCTGGTCCATTTACACCATATATCCTAAATTTTACTTAATATATATTAAATTCTAAATGCTTTATTTTAACTTTAATTGATTCATTAGATAGCAAATTTAATTTATCAAGCTTTAATTTATAAATTGTCTTTATTTTTCTAAAAAATAATTAACCAAAATTTAATTAACAATTAATGTCCAACATATATGTATGCAAAAAAAAAAAAGTAATTACGTAGGCCAATTTTTATAACAAATGATGTATAAAAAAAAAACTTGATACCGTACATTTTTTATCCATAAAAAATTCTATATTCCTTAAATTTTTTTAGGAAATTTAGAATTATTAAATTGACTACAGACTAATACACTTGAACATCTTTTATTACTAAACTGTAGATATCTCACACAACAGATTGTCACAAATTTATATATTTCCTAAATTTTACTTCATGCATCATTAAATTCTAAATACTTTAATTTATAATTAATTTAATTTAATTAGTTAATGTATAATTGATTCATTAACTAGTAAATTTAATTTATCAAATTCTAATTTATAAGTTGTATCTTCATTTTTCTAAAAAATAATTAACAAAATTTAATAAATAAATTTAATCAAAAAAATAATTTATTGTAAATTTAATCAAAGTATACAATATGCATATATGCAAAATAAAAAGTAACCATGTAAGGAAAGAAAAAAAAAGAACTTGGTGTGCCACTCTCATGTGTGTGGCGCACGCCAACCAAAATTGGAAATACTATTAAAAGTATTATAAATTCAAAAATTTCTGAAAATTCACCATAAAATGGTAAATAATTTGGGTGAGTACCACAAATTAAGAAATACCCCTAATAGAAAAGACAAATGATTGTCAAAAGTTGCAAGTAAAAAAAATCATACGAAGAGAAGATGGTGTATCTGTCTCCCTAACTGGTCTGCTTACGTATCAAATGTGATTGTTAACTCAAATGTATCGTAAGTTATAACAACAGCAGTATCCAAAAAAAATATCATAACAACAGCAAACCCCCACAACCACCACCTTCAACTCTAAACAGTCTTCTTCTTTCTCCTTATCCATCAACATTATCATTATGAATGATTTACCTGCAATAACGGAAATGCCGACTCTAATACACCAAATTTTTCTTTTTTCAGTACTCGTATTGCTTGGTCTTTACCATATCATTTTTACCACTAGCAACTTGTTATTACTCCACCAAACCCTATCATCCTCTTCTTGTCTCCGCCTCCTCCAATAGCTTCAAATTTCTTCAACTCTAGTCATTGCTTGTGCTCACCAAACCCTAATTTCTGTTGATTATGATCCTTTTCCCTATCCATCTCTCTTCTTCGTCTTGTGTGGTTGGCGCTCTGAAGCAAATATGGTATATTTTTACCACGTTATATGTAAATAGAATGACACCGACCTAAATTTATTGTAAACAGTTGTCATAGTCAAAGAAATTTATTGTACAACTGTCATAGTCAAAGAAAATAACCGTTAAGCTGCTTGACATGTTATTGTACAACTGTTGTAGTCAAAGAAAATAGCTGTTACACTAGTTGACGTGGAGCTGTCAAAAAATGAGCGTGTACAAAGAAAATATGTTAGAAAAAATTACTATTTATTTTTTATAATATAAATACAATATAGTAGCATTTTTTTACTTTTTTATTTTATTTATGTTTAATTATATAATTTTTTTTGGTTAAATTTTAAGATATTTATTATCAATAAAAAAATTTTCTTTTGCTCATAAAATATCAGTAATAATATATAAAACTTGAGAGAGTACTAATAAATTAAACTTGTAAAGGAGTATTAGTATAATTTATCAAATTTTTAAAAAATAATATAATTTTTAAATTTCATAAAATAATAGAGAAGCTAAATAGTATATTTTTAATTTTCTCAAAATATTAAATAGACCATTCAGTCATTTGAAGCCTCGAATTTTTTGGTGGGCCCTTTTGCATTGGATTTCTGTTTTTATTTTTTTAAGATTATTTGATTACTTTGGAGTAAATAGATTTATTTTATATGATTTCTATATGAATATTAGAAACATTATATTTGTCATTGACTCTTATTTAAAAATATTCTTTTGAATTTATTATTTCAAAAAAAGTTTTAATTTTTAATTTATGATTTAAAAATGTTCAATTTTTTCAAACTAAAAAACATTGTTGAAAAGATAAAAATTTGAAAGAGACGTTTTTGAAACATGAAATATAAAATGAAAGTTCTCAAAAAATAGTAAGCCTGTTTACGGATCGGTTTAGTGCAAATTAAATATAACATTTAATCATATTTACAATTTGCAAATTGAAAATTTTTCAATTCAATCTAAATCACAATTGCATATTGGATTAGATCAGTAGTAGTTTAATTTTATATACTTTTTAATTTTATTTAATAATAATAATTTCTCACAAATATCTATAATATCCCAAAAACTTTTAATTCACTGCATAAACTACTTAACATCATGTTATATTATAAAAATTACAATATAAATTACAATTGTTTTTTTTAGTATTTTAAATTTTATATGAAATATATTTTTTAAATAATAAAAAGTGCATTACAAATACTAGATTAGTATAAAAAATATTAATAACTTTAATTATGTTATTTGATTAATTCAATATTGTTATTTATGTGATTTTTTTTTTTATCAATCCTCTAATAATATAATTAAAGAAAAGAATGTGTGTGGTTGCTAAGAAATTAAACTATAAACCAGTAGTAGTTATAGTTGAATTAATTGAATTAACAGAAAAATAATAATCAATGTGGTTAAAAATAGGTTTTAATGATTAATAAGAAAATGAAAAATAAATTGTATATAGTTTAATATATTACAATTATTTTGATAGCGAATCATTTAATATAATTAAACTAAATAATTAAATAGATTAATTTATTGTATTATTATGACACATTTATTATAAATTAGATTATTTTATAATAGATTGCACTTAAATTAGTTTATTTATATTAATATATGACTTAGATTTATTACATAATAAAATTAGAATAAATTATAAATGTTAAAAAATATAATTTGTAATAAAAGAAATTACAGACAAAAATGAACCTAGCAAATATAATCAAAACTAGTGAAGTCAAATTGAAGAAGAAGAAAAAGGAGTCATATTTATTTACATGCTTGAAGATTCAAAGTAAACAGTTAAATTAGTCATAGAACATGTACAAAAATTGTCTTCACTTTGACCAAAAAAGAAATATGCTGCAGTTGGCAGCAGTTGTCAAACAGAGAATGGGATTGTCTGTTATTCGTTGGAATTCTTCCAGTGTGCCTCGTTGATAGGTTAAAAACAGACTTCTGAATAAGCAATCAAACCTGCAAAGTGTCTGTATTTTCATCATATCTAATATTAAATTGCCGATCAAAATTATCAAAGAATATAAGGCTTTCATCCTTCGCATAGGATAGTTCAAGAACAGCCTTTACAGTTTACAATGCCTTCAAGTTCAAGGCAATGACTAGTGAGAATCTTGCAACAAATTGACTCGTGCTTGAACATACAAAATATTACAGCCAACTATATTTTCTAACGACAAACAGCAAGAGAGGTTCCACCACCAGCGAGGCAGAATCAACGTATGACGGCTTACTCTTTGGAAAAAGAAATAAAAATAAAAATGGTTTACCACTTTAAGCATAGTCAAATGGAGCATCTATCTAATAAACAGCCACATTTATGTTGCGTTTGATGAATTCATAAATAATAGGAACAATTATTTGTCATAAATATTTAGTATTTGACGGCAGATCTATCTTAATCAGATTCTACCCCAGATGAACAGAAGATGCAGTCCGCTGATATGTTACCACCAAGTAGCAATGAAATCAATTGAGAATAAGAATGAAACAGGGAAGATTTCAACTTTTAAGTTTAAACTATACAATGGCATCATTACTGTGAGTTATAAACACAAACTGCAAAACAATAACCAACAAAATCACTTGAATTTCATTAACAGATATAACATTTTCATCAAAATTCGAGGAAAAAGAAGCTCGTGTGTTAATTTGAGAGGAGTACTAGGTCTAGTTGCTATAGTAAAACCGTTAATTGACAATTGTTCCATTCTTCCATCAAAGATGTATAAATGCAGAACCTTTTCAATTACTATTTTAACTACTTATCACGTTACTAATTATTCAGAAGAGTTTGAAGTGCTGCCGCTCTAACTATACTCTTAGTTATAAAATCTCAAAATTGGGCATTCTTCAAAATGATAATATGCATTGTGTGATAACTTGGACTTACAGAAGACAAAGGAACTGAGATGTACACTATTCAGATATAATTAAAGTTTTCAGCATTGTAAATCGGAAATGCCCTTAAATTAAGCCCTATTGACAGAAAGTCCCCGCGGATACTCTGGGCAGAGATTATGCAGGAAGAGATAGCAGAGTAATAATTGTGGTAGTTGATAGAATAAAGGAGTACGAACAACCACGAAAAAAACTTCTTGAAAGTAAAGCATACCTTTTCAATCAGTGAGACAAGCACAAGTGAAGCCATCACTAACAATCTCTTCAATTAGTGAGACAAGCACAAGTGAAGCCATCACTAACAATTTTGTTGATGGCATCCCTAAACTTGTAATAATCCTCAACCTTGTTGTAGACTTGATGGGATATGCGAGCATAGCCAGTAATAGGATCAACTTCACCATCTTTTGTAGCCCTGAAGTATATTGGGACTTCAACCCCAAAACTCTCTCTCAAATAGGCCCTGAACTTCAAAGCATCTGATTCACTGGAAATCCCCAAACAAACAGGTAATCCAACCATGATCATGCTTCCACACATCTCCAGTGAGCACCCAAGATGAGTCCCCCATGCTTTAACCAACATCTGCCCCATCTCCACCACAGCGTCATGGTTCCTCTTCTTAATTCCCTCAATCCCGCCTGGAAATCTGTTGATGAATTCCAAAGCCAAAGGAACTACTAACTGAGCACTATAGTCCCTAGTTCCAATCCAAGAACTCTCTACAGCTAACCCTTTTCCATACTCGTGGGAAACCACAGGATGATGCAAATCATAATTACCTTTACTGGTTGACTTTATTCTACAATACAAGAAAGCAACAGCAGGTGGGCAAAAAAACCATTTATGCAAATTAGACGTATAGAAATCAGCCCCAATTTCCTTCATGTTAACATCAACACACCCAATTCCATGAGCAGCATCAACAAAAACTTGGTCTACACCTTCTTCTCTACATATCTTAACCAATTCCCTGACAGGAATCACCACACTAGGCATGGAAGTGACATGATCAATCACAGCCAGCCTCACCTTCTTCCCATTTTCTTTTCCCTTCTCCAAAGCCTTTCTGAACTCAGTGACAATTTCCTCCTTCAATTTCACCGGAAAGGGCAGCTGAACTTCAATTACTTGTCCACCAGAGCGCGTGACGTAAGCTTCAACAGACTTCTTAACAGCTCCATAAGCATAATGAAGCATCACAACAACATCCCCTTTGTTATATCTGCCTTCGGTGAACGCCCAAGCCGTTTTCTGCAAAACGATGGCGGCGGCAGTGGTGGCGTTGTCAACGAGCGAGACCTCGTCGACGTGGTCGGCGTTGATCAGAGATTTGACTATGGATCGAGAGTGAAGGATTCCGGGCCGGAGCTGGTTTATGAAGAAGTCGTCGGGCTGGCGGAAGTACCGGTGCTGCCATTGACGCTGAGCAGCGATGACAGACTGCGGGCAGGTGCCAAAGCTGCCGTTGTTGATGCGGGCCACGGCGGGGTCATGGTGGGAGAACTCAGATTGGATTTCGGAGTCGGTGATAATAGGCAGTGGGAATGAAAGTTTCGACCTTTTGGCTATGTTGGGTTCACAATCACCATTACCGTTGAGGGTGTGATTCTTGTGGTTGTGAGTAGCCATGGAAGTGGTTATTTGGGTATGACGAGAAATGAAACTGACATAAATGAGAGCTGACGATGCGGCGGTGCTGGCGGAGGAGGAGGAGGAGAGCGTCAATAATGGTTGAGAAAAATAATGCTTTGCTGACATATGGTAAGGGCCATTCCCAACTGCATAAGCTCCTCTGCCACTCGCGCCAATTTGTGACATCGAATATCTGTTAATAATTTTTTTTTCCGATAATAAACTTTTTAATATTCAGAACAGAATCAATTATCTAATATTAAATAAAAAAATTAATTTTATATAATAAATAACCAATTTCACTGTAAATGAAGCTATAAGCTTTTCATTTTTTTCTATATATATATATGTAAAGAAAGTGTGTTTGACCTTTTGAAGAGATTATTCCTATGCATTTTCGTCCCCCAAGTGGTAGTGTGGAAGAGAATATAATGTAGTATGAGTTAATTTGATTGCGGTTTTAAGTGTTTGAAATTGCTGTATATTTTAAATTTTTTTATTTAATTAATTAATTTTTTTAAATTCTATTTTTTTTCAAATATATTTTTTTATCTATTTTTACTAAAAATAATTTTCAAAATTAAAAAAATTAAAAATAAAAATTTTTTCCAAAAAAAAATTTTTTTCTAAATGCAATATCAAACATGATCTAAATTTAGATTGGTTGGTGGCAATTTCTACGAGTTTCTTTTGGCTTTATTATAAAGCCAAAATATGCATAGTTCGTGAATTAAATGTATTTTATGTTTTTGTAATAATAACTTATAATTAAAAGAATTTTTATTAAAAATAAATATATTGAATTTGTAAATTTATTAATGAATTAAACAGAAAATAAATTGTTATGTAAAAACTGATTTTTCAGTATAAAGAAATTTGCAATCAATTGTTATTGTTCACAACAATTTATTAGTAATTTGATGCTTAAACTATTTAAATAGGTATTTCTCATTTCGTTAACATTGTTTGTTAGTCCAGCAATAACAAATATCATATCCGGGTATAATCATAATTAAGAAAATAAATGGTCTTAGTGATTAATCTTACAGATGCCAATAAGAACGAAAGATCAGATGGCACTAACAATGGTGGAAAAGGTCGCATCAATTCATCACTATGATTATTATATGCTTGACAGCAATTTTTTTTTTTTGACACTTTTGTTTTTGCTTTAGTCTTATCTCCCACACTACCATTATGGATTTATTTATCATAACACAATATTATGATGATATTTAGGTCTCGTATGTCACTCATAGTCATAACATAACAACTGAAAGACACGTTAATCTTTTTCTTTCAAATAATTCTTTGAGAATATATATATATATATATATTATTAGCTGAACAAAATAAAAAGAAAAATATGATAATTAGAAGCAAATTGATACTTAACCCAAAGGAGAAAAAGAAAAGGGACAACAAATCTTCAGACATGCAGATTTCTAGACCTTGTACAAACAGTCATGGTCATCACCATAGAAAATTTATAATATACCTGTTATCCTAGAAAAGATCGATGGATAGCCCAACTTTATGACATGGTAATGTTGACGTTAATGACTAATGAGAAAAGTATCACTATTTTACTTTGTCATAAGCAGCTATGTTCTGGGGTTCACATTCAGGACTAAATAGGCGAACCAGAAGAGCAGATGTTGAACTCACAGAAATAGCTCCACAAGTAGCCCACCGGAGAATCCTAGGAACTGTTATTCTAGGACCTGCACAAGAATTAAACCATTAACATTGCAGTTTTAGTCAATTAGTCCTGATTTTTTTATCCTCCTTACCATATGTTACTCCTACTATTCCTCTCTTGATCCTTTCTTTCACGAGGTATATGGTCAATCTTTGTATCACCAGTTTCTACAATAGAACAATATCCAATCCAACAGAGATAACCAATAATACTCTTTCAAAACCAGACCTTTCCCTGAGGTTTGCATGACTAGTTTTGACACTCATCATATCGAGTTTGATGCTTATTCTTATTCTTTCCATATCTAAGAGCTGAACCTTTCTTTACAAGACACTGTATTTTGCAAGCTTCTACCAACATGACAAGCAAGGTGGTGCCTTTTTAACGAGAATTAATCATATATGGCCAAAATCAATTATTATTAACACAGAATCTAAAAGCAATAGATCAATAGCATATCTCATTCAAAAAGCTCATTTATGTAAAATACTAGCAGGAAATCAGTTATGATTCAGCAAATGTACAGATAAAAAGAAGTTTAACAGGGATAGTAGAACATACCATAATGCAATCTACAAAGAATCCAAAATCCCAAAGCTCCTCCAACAGAATAAATTCCTGCTGTTTGCCTCATTAATCTGGAGCAAGGTTTAGCATCTGACCTCATCAGCTCTCCATCTGACCATCCAAGGAAGCGTCTTAGTGCCATCTATAAGTCAATCTGCCAGAAGCATATATCATGTTGACTAACATTGTCAGCCAAAATTCCAGCAAATGTAAAGTGATTAAAGTGCTTATGAGCTTCTGAAAAAAATAACATAATATAATATATCTTAAGTGTCTCATTTGTCAAACAATATGGATAGCAACAAACTAAACAGACACTAAAAATGCATCATCTGGGATAAAAAAAATTTGATCCAAGAGAAACGAGAAACCAAGATTCAGAAATATAAGGGAAATTTCTTTTTACTGTGACAGAGACAGAAGACAGCTTTGGTCGAGTTTCTAGCTTGTGAACTCAGGAATGCCATATGATATCCTTTATGGACGCTTGAGGGCTAGGTTCACAACTTTAAGGTTTTCTCTAGGCTTTTGCTTCAGCTTAGGCTGTGCACCTGTGCACTAACACTTGGGCTTCTCCTAATATTTCTTTCTAGGAGTTTCATTCTTCTATGTCTAATTAGGCTTCCAATTGCTTTTTGTTAATAGTATTATCTTAAATAGGATAAGAAGTCGAGCTGAATTGAAATCAGTTCTGTTATATATTGCCATCCCGTACTTATGAGGTTGAGAGCCTCAATTCCAAGTTCTAGGTTTCCTATTAGTCCGTTCCGTACTTGTCCTACTATATATGAATATGGAAGCATAAGCAGCATGACTTCAATATTGTACGATAATACAAATATTATCCCCACTCACTATCGCTATTGTATAAGAAACTAATTTTGAAATTAATCCCATTGAAATTAGGTCATCTTATGACTTACGCTGCTTTTGAACTAAAAAAAAATCCTTATACAGTTTCTCATCCTGAGAAACTAACTCATGATACTTCACCTGTTCAAGCATAAAAGCAAACACCTTGAGTGCGAGAACGAGATAAAAACCAGCGCTTCCTAGTGCATATAACTGACATTCCACTACCACCCATAGTTGCTCTTTCATACATCAACTACAATTCTCCAAGAACCCAACCAACTAAATCAACAAAAAAGAAATACAGAGAGAGGATAGGCATATTAAAACTACAATGAAAGAAAAATTAAAAACAAAATCTTACTTGCTTCTGTAAGAAGATGCTGCGAGCGGCAGGGATGGAGAGGAGCTGCCTGAGAATGGCGAAGAAAAAAGAACGAGAGAAGAAGAGGAAGAACAAAGCTGTGCCCTTCGAGTTCGTGACTGAAGGTTGAAGAACGAGAATGAAAAGATTCCTTCTTTTTTTCTTTTTCTTTTCTGATCTTTTCACTTTAAATAGAACATAAAATGACGTCATTTCTTGGAATCCCGGTTTGTTTGAATTTATTCGAGTCAGCCGGTCCATTTGGGTTCATCGGTATTGAGTCTTGACAGATCCCTTTGTCTGTGTCCCTACGTATTTTCGAAATTTCCAAGTAGTTTCGGCAGCAAGAAAAAAATTGAAAAAAGCGTATTATTTAGCTAATGTAAACATCTACACTGGAAATTTCATTGTGTAGATTTTTGTAGCATAAACATTAAATGGACAGTTTGGTTTTGTTTTCTCCTCCATAAATGTTACTAGGTTCTCGTTCTTGTCCGAAATCAAACCTTTCACGCGCTAGAATGGAGCGTGAGCCAAGTTTTTCTTTTTTTGTTTTTATGTTCAAGAATCTTCCGTGCATGGATATTTATATGGATAAATGATTGAACTTTCATTTCTACTCCTAGAACGGTGGAATTTGATCTTTCTTTGGTCTATCTTGGCTTTGTTCACTCTTCTAATCTCACTTTGCTTCTGTTTATCTCATCTAAGGTTTGGCTTCAATAATCTCTTATTATTATATATATCATCATCATCATCATCAGTATCTAAAGTTTGTCGTAAGTTTCAATTTTTTATCAGACTGTGTTGTTTGGATCATAGATTACTTGATAGTTTATTTTGATTTCTTATTAGTGGCTGTCTTGCCCTTTTCTTTTGCTCTTTCTGTTCTGATTGTGCTGTTGCTTGTTTGCTTTCTTAATTGGGGGTTGAAAATCAATTGGCTTTAGCCGTTCATCACGCGACCCAGTTGTTCTTGGCAATTATAATTGCATCACGTTAATGGATTTTGTTTATTTGTCTGAATTCTATCGTTAGATTGACATAATCATCTTAGTTTTTGTTTCTGATTATTTAGTTCTGGCTTTGCTATTAACCCATGAGAGCAATTGCTTGGGTTCAGAAGTGACATCTTAATTATATCTCATAATTTTACTTCAGTTTAAATTCCTTTTGGAATATACACTAATTACTAGTCTGAATTCTTTTTCTTGGATGGATAATTAGTTTATAATAGGACAAGATCTCATTGGGATTTTCTATTATCTCTCTTCCTTTCTGTGATGTAGTTAGTTGTCCAGCTTTTCTCACAGGAATTTAATCTAACATGGGGAACAAAGTTCACCTGGTAGCTTTTTGTATATGGGCGCTGGTACAATTACTTCTTCCAGATGGCTCTAGTGGCCTGGTGAGAATAAGTTTGAAGAAGCGTCCACTGGATCTTGATAGCATTAATGCTGCCAGAATTGCACGGCAGGAAGGAAAATCTAGTGTTGTTGCTAGCAGCATGCTTCATAGTTCAGATGCAGATATAATACCGCTTAAAAACTATTTGGATGCTCAGTACTTTGGAGAAATTGGTATTGGCTCACCCCCACAGAATTTCACTGTCATATTTGATACTGGGAGTTCCAATCTCTGGGTTCCATCATCAAAATGCTACTTTTCTGTGAGTTTTAATGGTCAATTTTAGTTTCCCTATCATCCTAAAACCAGAATCAGATATTGACTCTTACTACTTGCAGCTAGCCTGCTATTTCCATTCTAGGTACAAGTCAAGTCGATCCAATACATATACACTGAATGGTAAATACATCTCTGTGGATATATGGGTATCATATTACCAAGTATTTGAAACACTGAACATTATTTCTATGGTAGATTTTGAATTCAGGTTATAATATTCAAATATGATTCAGGAACATCTTGTGAAATACAGTATGGATCTGGGTCAATAGCGGGTTTCTTCAGTGAAGATGATGTTGAAGTTGGAAGTCTAGTTGTCAAGGGTCAAGTAAGTTCTATTCCATAATGCCATCTGTATAATATATTTGGGAAATCCTTTTTTTTTTTTTAATTTTCTTTTTCTGCCAAGAACAATGAGAATTATTATTTTTTGTAATCCAGATTTTCATCGAAGCTACACGAGAAGGAAGTCTTACGTTTGTCTTGGCAAAGTTTGATGGAATACTTGGGCTTGGTTTTCAGGAAATCTCAGTAGGAAATGCTGTTCCAGTTTGGTATAAATCTGTCTGTCTATGTTTTAATTAATTAAATATCCCTAACTCTGTTCTTTGGAAGATCACATCATGTATAGCTTTCATATTTCTCCATTTCTTCACTTCTAGTACCCTCAAATACATTGATTCATGACAAAATTGCAGGTACAATATGGTGAAGCAAGGTCTTGTAAGTGATGAGGTTTTCTCATTTTGGCTCAGCAAGGATCCAGAGGCTACAGAGGGCGGTGAGATTGTTTTCGGTGGAGTTGATGAAAAACACTTTAAGGGGAAACATACCTATGTTCCAGTTACCGAAAAAGGTTACTGGCAGGTAACCAAGGATTCATAGTTATATCATTTTCTATCCCTCTTCTTATGCACCATTTTTTATGATGAACGACAAAGAAAGGTAGAAAACTGACACTTCATTATGTTTTCCAAATTCAGTTCAATATGGGAGATTTTCTGATTGCAAACCATTCGACAGGTGAACTTCATGCAATCTAATAAACACTGGCACGTTATTTGTAATTTGTTATCCATACATCTCTTCATGTTTGTGAAGTGACCTGTGATTTGGCTTCCCAAGTTTGAATTAAAGGTTCAGCTTGATGGCTGATTTTGGTCATAAAATGCATAAAGATTGATACATTTTTATTTCCCAGGTGTTTGTGAGGGCGGTTGTGCTGCAATTGTGGATTCAGGAACATCCCTGCTTGCTGGTCCAACAGTGAGTTATTTCACACTTCCTGTAAAAGAGATCTCCAGCTTCCTTAATTATCTTTATTTTTTTTCCTTTATGCATATATTTTTTGAAAGAAAAACTAATAAGCTCCAATTTTTAGCCTATTGTGACCGAAATCAATCATGCAATTGGAGCTGAAGGGATTGTGAGTGCTGAGTGTAAGGAAGTGATTTCACAATATGGAGAGTTAATATGGGATCTCTTGATATCAGGGGTGAGCTTGAATTCTAACTTGTATATTTTCCCATTTCTTCCGACATTCAATCTTCACGTGCCTTTCAGATAGCAGATGTAGTGAACTTTTATGTTGTTGTCTTCAGGTACAACCTGGCAAGGTATGTTCAGAGCTCGGTTTATGCATTTTCAATGGGGCTAAGTATGTGAGGTAAGGCAGTTCATTGTTTCGATAGAGGCTACAACTGCTTTTCAGTCTGCATTGTTGATCTCCTTTCTTTTAGGGCATGTTAGATCCTTAAATTCTTACCTCAATGTGAACCCCGATCTCCTTGCAAGGTCTAATCACGCTCAATATGTCTTGTCATTCACTATTTAGCTGGTCTATCCAATGCACATTATCGTATGTTGACTTGAAATTTACCCAATTTATGTGCAATTGTGCAGCACTGGGATCGAGTCTGTGGTTGAGAAGGAAAACAAGGAGGGATCATCTGTTGGTGATGATGTTCTGTGCACTGCCTGTGAGATGCTTGTCATTTGGGTTCAGAATCAATTAAAACAAAAGCAGACAAAGGAGGCTGCTTTCAAATATGTGAATAAGGTGACTACTTTCAAAAACTCAGCTCAGTTCAGAGTGCAGTATGTGCGTGCGTGTTGTGCTGAATTATGGCTGTTAATTATTTGCAGCTATGTGAGAGCTTGCCTAGCCCCATGGGAGAGTCAGTAATCGACTGTGCTAGAATTTCAGGCATGCCAAATATCACCTTCACCATAGGAGATAAACCTTTCAAGCTCACACCAGAACAGGTTCATGTCATGCCGAGATACCTGCAAAATTTTGTATCAAAAAGTTTTCAAATTGTTCTGTTAAGTGTGCCTGCACAAGTAAATGTTTTGTTGGAAATTAAGTTTTCTTTGTTTGCTGAAAACTATGTGCAGTATATTCTAAAAACCGGGGAAGGCATTGCAGAAGTTTGCATCAGTGGGTTCATGGCTTTAGATGTTCCTCCTCCCAGAGGCCCTCTATGGTATGAGACTGTAGAACTCCGCTTGAAAATTATTTCTCTTGCACAAATGGCATTTTGTTTCCTTTTTGCCCTCATTGTTCTGAAATTGCACAGGATTCTCGGAGATGTGTTCATGAGAGTGTACCATACTGTGTTCGACTTCGGTGATCTCCAACTGGGTTTTGCTGAGGCTGTTTAATGACCCTTCTGTTAGGTGAAGCATTCTGTTTACTTTTAAGCGCTGTATGGAAGTGTTCTTATAGCAGAAGTTGTAGATCTCTGACTGAGTCAGTTATGCATACAATGTGAGCACATAACAATAGTACAAGAGTATATTGTGGTTGTTCTGTTGTTCCTTTGTTAAATATCTCGTGATGGTTTTACCTAAAGCACACACAAGACAACCAAAAATCATCACCTCTGCCACATGCAGATGACTAAACTTGGATAGGAACACGTAAACAGATCCTTGCATTAAAGGAAATTTAGAAACTTAAAAGAGGTTCTATGTCCTCGTACAAGTTACGCTTTCAGATAAATTATTGCTGCTTGCCATTCAGAATATTTAAGTTCGCTTTCAAAACTCCTAAATAGGATCTACAAACCACGAAGGTTTTTACAAAACAGGCACATGCCACATAAATACAAATAATCAACCAAATAGCATTAGAATATCACAATACTGTACAGCATTGATGCTCAGCTGCAGGGCAAAGTCTACTGTTCTTCCTCGCTATCATTGCCGAAAACTTAGGCCACAGCAACTTTTGGCTTCTTTGTGCTAGAACTGGATGACTTCTATAAATTAAGAGAAAAGAAAACAACTTAAGAAAACACACATCAAGTATTAGCTTCACAATTGCCTCTGCTACATGAGCAAGTGACGTCCACAAGGGTATAAATAATACAGTAAAAATATGTCCAAAGTATAATCGGAAGCTACTTGTACCAATCATATATATATATATATATATGAGTAGACTTCATACATTTTTATACAATTTCTCAAAGAATGCCATGCAAAATGTTCACGCAATCATTTTTAACTCTTCACTTTATCCTGAAGTACTGATGTAAGATATGGATGACAGAACACAGGTATGACACTTCAATTTTGTAAAAAATTACTAAACTTTGGAAATTTAACAGTCATATTGAATTGCTTCGATGCATAAATAATGATGATATGCTTCTACTTTCTAGTTCTCAACCTAAATTGCATACCTTAGAAGTGCCACCTTTAGAAGAAAACCCAAATTTGAATGACTTCCGCCGATCCTGATCAGCAAGTGCAGTTGCATTTCTCAATGAACTGGAAACATGAGCAGATCCAGATTTGTCCAGTTGCTGTTTACGAGCATCAGTCCTAGATATTTTAAAAGAACAGCAACATGAGAAAATCAGGACCTAAAGATGATGCAACATATGGTAAAAGGCTAAAGCTCACATAAGTCAAAAAACTAATTGTGGTTGCTTACATCTGGGCAAATTTGGCCATTTCTCTTTCTTGCCATTGTAGTTTTTGTTTTTGCCGATCATCACGACTGCTAGTACCATGCATCTCTCTCATCTCCTTAAAACGCTGCAATGATCATCAAAGCCCAAGAAAGTAAAAAATTAATACACAGAAGGAAAGTGATACCACATTGGGTGAAAAGAAAATTCAGCAACATGCCAAATAGGCCATATACCTTTCTGTGATTGTGATCATATGAGCTCAGGTGAACTTCAAATTCCATAGCTAATTTGTATTGCTTGTTGCAGAGATCACAATAAAACACCTTACTTATCTCTTTCACCTCCATTTGAATTTTCTGCTCACATTCTGCTAACACCTGGATTTTCATAATGTGCACCAAGCAGGCAGTAGAAGCCACCAGGTAATAAAAACTGCAGGAAATTCTCAAGAGCTTCCAAAGTTGATGTTCTCCTATGATAAACCATTCCCGTCAAAAGACATGCATATATGCAATATGCTGCCTTCTGCTATTGGATGTGGGTTTCAGAAAAAGTAAATCATCAACCTCATTATATTATCTACTGGCCAAAATACTTATGGTGATCTCTAGATTCTCTATGGGTTCATAGACATACCTCTCGTTTCTTTACATGTTCCTCTGTTTCCTCAAGTTCAATACCAAGCTTTTTTCGCTGGATAGTTTCCTCTGCTGTAAAAAAATCATCTTCTTCTTGTTTTCCAATCCCTAACTTACGATCTCGAATCCCAGATTTTAATGGCTCAATTATTCCTGAACAGTAAACCCAAAGAGATTGTGAAAACTAAAACAAGCTATGCAAATAAGATATTTCAAAAAGATCTTCCATCAAATACTGTAAAAAGGAATTGAGAAAATCCCACCATTAATCCACAGCCATATTCACACATTTACCAAATAAAAAGGAAACAAAAAAAGAGTACTAGTTTCCACTTCCAGAACCAGGAAATCTAAATTTATCAGAAACCATGGCTGAATGTTTTGTTTTCAGAAAAATAAAGTTTAGAAACAAAATAATAAGCAATAGGAATAAATTTCCGAGCATTTAAGAGAGTTCAAGATAATGTTACTAGTAGAAGAGAAAATCATATACCGGCGATCATTTTTAGCTAACCTTCACATAACATAACAAAACACGTAAATACCATAGTAAATATTTGGGTTCCAAACATACCCTGCTCATCCTTTCCAAGACCTTTGCCTTTCCACCCCATTTTCTGAAGAAGCCTAAACCCAATATTAGATGCTGTCAACTTTGTATCCAATGAAGCTTGTTCAACATTATCCAGGTCAACATTTTCTGTTGGTTTGTGTTTAATAGGCAAGCGAAAATCTTCTGCCAAATCCTCTATAAGAAAATCCTGATAAGCACATAGCAGAACATGCAAATATTGCAAGTAAGTACAGTACACTGAAGCAAGCATATCTCAAATGAATGCCTGGAAAGATAAACTGAAGCATCAGACCTTTATTTAGCACACATGGATAAAGAAATATGCAACATCGAGTGCTTTTCCCAACTAAGCTAGTTCAGATGCGAAACGATTTATGCAGCCAAAACAGCCAATATGCAAGAAAAATGTAGAATCGCTTACACCTATAGCTTACTTGTTGACTGTTATCACGGGCATCTGTTTGCTGTTTACTGTTGTACCATCTGCTTTCCATTTCATGCCACCTAAAGACCAAGAAACACACAAATAAAACTTAAACTCACAACAGAGTGAAATTTATTCAGACCGAGTACAAGTTCATCCAAGCATGAAAAAAATTTACAAAAAATTAATTCAACTGATAAAGCCTTTATCTTACTGCCAAGGAAAGAATTAGAAAAGAAAAGGATGTGTTTTTTCCACCCCCCATCCAAAATTCAAAGATAAATTATATTTTCAACTTTTACAAAAGAAACACAAGGTATTCAATCTTGACAATCCACATAGCTAACAAATTCTAAAATTTATCAAAAATTAAGAGTTTTTTTCCTTCAAATGGAACTCAAGACTGGAAAAAAGTCGATCAAAAAAATAATTAAATCACTTAATTAGAAATTATAGAGTGAATTAGGTTTAGAAGCTTTAAATCAACCCAACCAGCCAAAACACAACGAGCAAAGCAAATTAAGATTAGGGTTGAAGCAAGAAAAATCATTTTTTGAGAAAATCAAAATTAAAAGTAAATTAGAGCAAAGAATTAGATCGAATGATTAAACTAACCTGAATCTGAAATCTAATCTCTGTTTCTTGCGCTCTGATCCTGCGTCTCAGGGAGTGAGTTTGAGGTCCAGCTCAATTTTCTTCTTTAAAAGAGATGCCTAATTTAGTAAGGGATGGGCTGGAATGGGCCAGGCTAGCCCAAAACAAAAGGCCTAAGTTATAGTTTGTTGGGTTCGTCGGAGTTTAGTTTGAGAAAGTAGACGGGCAGATTCAAGGGTAAATTGAAGAAAACTGTTGGATGACTTTGAGCACCAAATCATAAACAAAAGTGAGGTGGAAAAATTATTATTTATCTCTTGATATAATATATTAATATATTCTTAAATTTAAAAAATATATAATTTATTTTATATGATTTAATATAATATATTAATATTCTTTTGAAATTTGAAAATTATACTATTTGCGTCTTGAAAGTTTGATATATTGTATTAATACTCATTGCAAGTTTGATTTATTATACCAGTATCTCCTGAAGTCTGACATATTATATTAATATTATCTTGAAAAAAAAAGAATTTTTTTCTTACTAATAGTAAATATTTTAAAATTTAACAGAATCACTATATAATTTAGAAGAAATAAAATAAATGAGACAAATTGTATAAATCTCAGAAGTAATAATGTATTATTTCAAACTATTCAGGATAAATAGCAAATTTTCCTAATAATTAAATTTAAAAATTGACAAGACATTAATTATTAGAATAAATAATTAAATATACAAAAACAATCATCTTAGTGCATTTTAGATGTTAATAAGAAAATAAAAAAAAAAGTGTAACATCAAAGAAAACAAAGCAACATAAAAGTGTTAAAGCTAAATATAAAGTTGGTGGTATTTTTCAAAATTTTGTTTTTCCAACGATATAAAAGGGACATATATTCTTAACAACGAACACATCGATATCAAAGCCAAGCTACTTTCCTAAGATGTTTATCTATGTTGTTAGCTAATAACAATTTTTGTTAATTAATAAGTAAAAATGTCAGTCATTTTCAGACATTAAATTAAGGATATGCACGGATCCACAAGACTATTCATTTAGTGTGAAATTTTAGACTTGTTAATTCATTTGGGTTGAATAATTTTAAATTTATGTTATTTTCTTATCATTTCAAATTCCAATTTATTTTTATTTTCATATTGAATTTTTTTTTTTAATTCACATCGGATATATAATTTTATGATCTTATTAAATATATATTATGATCATAATATTAATGTAGTTTGGTATAAGCAAAAATATATAAATCAACCTACTTCATATCTAGAAGAAGTATCTAATCTAATTAATTAATTTGCCAAACTTTCTACGATACAACTATAATCAGAAGATTTTGCTTTAATCAATAAGAATTAATTAAAGCCAGCTAAACCAAACTAATTTATGTGATTTGAAGGCCCACTTTGATCATGATCATATAATATACATATAGGACCCATGTATTAGTTTTTATAGTAAAAAGTATTATAATACTTGTACAATACTCCTACTTAATTATATACTTTTAATTAATTAATCGACAAATAAATTGCTTACAGCAATGAAGCATCATATATGTAGAATAAAAATGAAAGTTCCGGGCGCTAAGTACATCCAATTATAATCTCTGGTTGTTCTTCAAATGATAAGATCTTGAGTTCAAGTCATCTTTTTTGAATTTCAAGTTCTCTCATTTGTTCAAAATATGATTTTACCTTTACAATAAATGCAGAAAAACTGTTGTATAACTTACAATCCATTAAACTTTTTAAATATATTTGTGAGGTGACTCTTAAAAAAAATTACAACCTCTTTTCGTCATCCAATATATATATATATATATATATATATACTTCCTTAAAGCTAAACAGCTTGCATGTTCTCAAAACATTGATATTTGGCTTTTCTGCTTCAACAAATTAATTAATTAGTTAATTACGTGAATAAATTAATCACTTTTTTCAAATAATTGTTACTGTCTTATAAAATAAACAAAATAATAATATTAAATTAACTGTTATTATTATAATGGGAATTACCGTAAATAGAGTTTAGGGGTTAACCTAGTTTAGATATTTTTCTTAAACGTAACATCATAAATTAATTTCGAGATAAATGTAGGTATCTAATAACTTAATTAGCATAGCATTCTTTTTAATATTTTATGATCAATGTGAAGCTTTCTTGCAAGTAAAGGGGAAGCATCTTTTGTTTTCTATTAATTTTTATAAGAAAAGAGAAGGAAAAAAAAAAAAAAAACCTAATGAATTAAATCTTGTTTCCAACTAGCGTGCATGAACCATATATTCAAAAATGAAAATTTTAGCCATCTTTTTGACCACTTTCCTATACTTTTCTTGTATTTTATTAACAACTAATAATATCAATGTGCTTTGTAGATTTTTTTTTTCAACTATTGAGTAATTTGTATTCGTATTGATATATTCATTTAGATTCTCCCAAATTTTTAACGACACTTTATATTTAGAGCTTAAATTCAAAATTTGTTAAAAAAAAAAAAAGAAGAATTTTGACATCTTATTTCACTGGTTGGAATTGCTTTCTAGATTTTAATTAAAGCTGGGAATTTCCAATTGCATAATTGTTTAACCAATCATCCAATTAATTTAACTAAAATCATAGCTAAAACGTGGTTCTATATGTCAAAATCAAAACTGGAATCAAAGTAAATAATTATGTACACTTCGTAAATTACACGCTAATCCAAAACCTAATTAACCCAGTTTTGGCATAACATATATTAATTTGTTTATGTGTATTTGCTTAGTTCAATTAAATTAACATGGTTTTATTCCGCACGCGATTGAATTCTCTATAATCTCATATTTAACTCATTAATTGCCTCATTTGAGTAACTAACTAATCATTAAAATAATAAAATTGTGTTCCATTAGTTAAGATTTTTTACTATTCATAACTCTAAAAATTAAACCACTATCACTTGTTATTATTTTCTTTTAAAAGGTAGAGTTCTGTTTACTTGTTTTTCACATGTCTTTCCCCTTTTAACTAAAAACAAATTAAATTAGTAAGTCTGATAGTGAAAAAAAAAAAAAAAGATCACAACAAATGAATAATTTCCAGGATGGATCCACCAAATTGTCAAAAAAACAAAAAAAAAAAAAAAGAAAAAGAAAAATGAATGTTGAAGAAATAGACGGCTAACAAAGTTTAATCAATAAGGTACCAAAGGAGCGGACCGCAATACATGTGGTTTTTGCCTAAACACATAACTTAAAAAAAAATCATACTAATCATATTCGTTCCATAAATATATTTCTTACAATGAATTTTATCTTTTTTTAAAAAAAAAATTAAGTTTTTCGTATAATATTATACTATTAATTCGATTTATGAATAGATATATGAAATTAGTTTGAACGAAAAATTTCTAATTTCTATTAGAAAATCAATTATAAGTAAATTTCTATAAATATAAAATTGATTATATAAAAATGTAATATTGAATATTTAAAAAATTGACTGACTTCAAGGATCAAGTTTGGTAGCCCTCGCCTTTGTTATTTCATATTCACCATTGAAAATGATCAAACCCGACATTTGAGACCCTGAATTCTAAAGATTCTCCACCCAACTTTGCACTATAAATAAGCACAGCAATTCCCACTTCTCATTTCAATTCAAAACCAAGAAGCAAAAACCAAACACAAACTTAAACCTGAAATTTTTCTGTCTTTCTTTCTTTGGTTCTTGCTAGTTTTCTAGTGAGAATTAATTAAGGAAGAAAAAAGATCAGAAAACATCATGGGTGGCAACAACAGCAACAGGCAAAGCAGCAAGAAATCATCATTTGCAGGTGCCTTCAACTTCTTCAAGAGAAAGCCTCGACGGGTGGAACATGACAGCAGCTACTATGATGATACGAGAAGGGTGTTTCCCAGTGATGATGATGGGAGAGGTCCATGGCAAGTTGCAGATCCTCGTATTAATAGTAAAATCACTGAATTCATTGCCCATTTCCATGCTACTAGTGTCTCTGAATCCGACCGCATTTGTCAACCTACTGCTAAAGCTTGAACTTCAATTTCATCACCACACTACAACTTCTTCGATCAAACTATAATTATTTCTTCTATTTCTCTCTTCTGGGTCGGTCTTCTCTGTTCAATTTCTAGTTTGTTCATATGCTTTGTTTAATGATTAATGTTGTAACTAGCTAGTTAGTTAGTTTGTGAATCCTAATGAATAAGCTTGAATAGAATAATTTCGAGATTTGTTTATCTTCTTCTTAATTAATTTCTCTTCCAGTTTCATGTTCTTGATTGTTTTATATGACTAGTTCATTTTTCTTGAAAAATTTTCAATCCCTCCTAACCCAGATATATGTTAAGTGTTGAGTCAAGAAAATATTTTCTACCACATCACTTTCTTATTTATAAAGTAAGATTTAATTGATTTTTTTTAATAAAAATGACAGTATATTATTAGTTTAATTAATTCAAGAATATATGGATGTATGGATCTAATCTGAACAAGAAATTTCTTGGATAATGAAGAAATCATTTTCAGTTCTAAATTAAAGTAGCTAGCAAGCTACAAAGTGACTAATATATATTCTGAGAAATAATATTGTACATAGATATTCAGATATCTATATAATTAGTGGCAATACTGCACTTTAATTGTGGCATTTTTATCATAAACAGATGAAAGGAGCATGAAAAGAACTGAATGTGAAAACTCCAATTTGATATAGCATATACTCAGCATACAGTTAATTTCATTGAATTAATAGGTATTAGTTGTGCTATTTAATTATGATAAAGAACTTAAAATTTTTTTAAAGGCCGAATTTATTTTGAAAAATTCAACGAGAGTACCACGTACCTATATAGACAAAAATAATTTACATAACAATCTTTTATTGATTAGTTCGGTCTATATAAATTCAGTTTATGTGTAAATTTCTCAATAAAGAACTTGCCCTTAAAAAGTGTATATTAATTAGGGTTGAAATTGGTGATGTTACCCAGAACGATACGTACATCTATCAGATTGAAGAAACTGGAAAGAAATTCCATGTTGGGGGCTGTTGATGTATCAGGGAAGATGCTGCTGCAGGTTAAAAAAGGTTACAGTACACATTATATATTCCTTTCATTAATTCTGGAATTTCCAAGAAGAGGGGTTGTGGTTTATTCAGGACATACATTATTGTGATTGTACCTCTCTTGTTTCTCAATCTTTTTACTACTTTTTTTTTTGGCTTTTGCCTTTCACCTTTTTCTATTTCTTTCTTTAGGTACCAAAATTATTAACATTCATTGATTACTGAACTGACCAAATTCAATGGCTTTAGCAAATTTCAGGAAAAAAAAAAAAATTTGGCCCCTTCTCAAAAAACTTCAATTAAGCCCCTCAACTGACTTTTTGTGCAATTGAGTCCTTGAACTTTCAGTAAATTAACTTTCTTTTAAATGCAAAGGGCCAGAAAATTACATTTATACTAAATGTTACGAACTATATTATAATAACAATAATAATAATAATAATAATAATAGAAAAAAGAATTAAAAGTTTTGCTGACAACAAGAGCAGTACGTACAGACAAGAAACAATTGGCTAAGGTATAGTTGTTTCTGAAACATCCTGAATTAATAATATTCTTGTAAGGACTAATTCATGGAAAAAAGAAGCGCATCAAGGCATCTTATTATGAGTTATTCTGACCAAACTTAGTTTGTAGAATCTCTTAAGTAATCAAGTGTAATTTAGGGTCTTAATTATGGAATCATCCCATATTAGTAAAATATTCGTTGCATATTGTTGGTGATTATAGGCTTATAGCTGTAATTTCTAAAAATGTTGGGTCCAGATTTAAGATGCTTTTATATTGCTTGCATTGTTTCTTTGTGTTGAATAAGTACTTACACTTAAACCCAACAATTTGAAACTTTGAATCTTTCTCCTCCATTCTTTTCTTCTCAAACTTCCACTTTGAAAACATCATTTTATAATTATATTAGCAATCACATTTTTTTTTCAAATTTATACATATATTAAAAAAATACTAGAAATATTTATCTTATAAATATATCGATCTTGATTATAATATTAAACAAATAGCATACAATGGTAATATTTTATATACATTTTTTTTTTTTTTGTAAAAACCGGATACCCAATTAATGATTTTTTACATTTGTCATTATTATTTTATAGTAGGAAACTAAAGTAAAAGCATATAAATTTAAATCCAAAAAACACAAATAGACAAAAGAGAAACAATGCCACAAGAGATGCCAGGGAAAAAGCAAATATAATTGGGTATTGTTAGGCTTTTTGTATAGCTGTAAGGAATGGTGACCATCTAAATTGGTAATAGATTTTCAGTTGCCATTTTCTTTTAAGATCCTTTTCTATAGGTTCTTTTCATGATGGTTCTATCTACCATGTGACTTCTAAACACTACTGATCATTATAAACCTTTCAAAATTCTTCCTTTGTACTCCACTATTATGCTTCCTTTTCACTTTTTTCTTTCTTTTTTTTTTCCATGTTTATTTACAATTTTACTTGCTTTTTTAACTATAAATATATGCTTCATTCATTCCAATTGGCTTTAGGAAAGCTTCAAAAAATTTTCTATAATTGGGAATTTAGATATTTATCTACTTTCATAGTTTCCAATTGGAAAATGCTTACTTAGTTTAGATCTCTAAATACAAAATACGGTTGCACCCATGAATGGAATAAAACGCTTCCTACCTAGTTTTTTTTAAAATGAAACGTAATTTTCAAGAAATATTATTGGTGATAATTGTGCTGTAGAAATATTTTCTGAGGGTATAACTAAATTGTGTGAGACACAGAATTTGCAAAATCCTGATTGATTGACACAGCGTGTCTCTATCATCAATGGAAACTATTCTTTTTCTATGCATAGGGAAAGGTTCTGTCTATAATTCTAAAAGAATCTGAATTCAGATGAATCATTTTGAAAGCTAATTGTATTCTTTATGAAAATTAAAGATAGATTAGTGTTATGAATTATGATACTCTAATTCCACCCGTTAGAAATACGAAAGGATATAAATTTGATAATGTAAAAAATAAATAAAAGCAATAAAAAAATAGAGACAAATAATTTAACTTAGTTTGGTCATTCAATGTCTACGTCCCCAAGAAAGGAGAAAACTTATTAATGTCAATGAACGAACGAATTGGAGATTACTAACAGATACTTCACATTCCAAATAAAGTGAAACCCTCAAAATTTTTTTTGAAAATTTTTTTATATTTTTAAATCTTTTTGAGTTTTTAAAACAGTTATTAGTTAAAACCAAAGTAAATAGATATTTTTTCTATAAAAAAGTATTTGCAAAAAATATTTTATAAAAATTTAAAAAAATCAGTCAATTAAATAAAAAAAATTAAAATTTGCTTTTGAAATATATATCCTGAAGGAATTAGTGATAACATTGTGTTTCCTATATTTTTTTAATATTCTTAAAATTTATTTGAAACTATCTCATTAATTAAAATTAAAAAAAAAACGACTATATATATGGATCTAATCAACGTTTCCATATAGTCCAGAATTGCATTTAATAATATCATGAGACACTTATTCGGTTTGAAAATATGTAAAATAAATATCATATGTTATGAATCTAACTCATATATATATATATATATATATATATATATATATATCAATTTGGAACTTAATTTTCATCTTCAAAATGATGTCAAGAAGATATATATAAATTGAAATCAAAACAGATTCTCTACAAGATTTAAAAAGGAAAAATTAAAAAATAAAACAGTTTCTCTACATTATATACAAATATTTGAAAATCACATATATAATTAATGCATACGAATAGCATAATCTTTGTTTTCCCAAAAAAAAAAAAAAAAAGCATTATCCGAATTCAGTAATTTCTAATTAATATACAGGGCTATTTATTTTAGTACAACAAATTCACAAGGAAGAAAGCAACATATGTGTCCCAATAAACAAAGAACATGAAATCATTCACTAACAAATCCATCAAACCCAGATTGGATAGATGAGAATTTTAAATTGCAGAAGATTATTCGAATTTGATATTATGTGAGAAACATTACTTACCTGTATCATTCAAATTCATCACGATTAGTCCAATCACATTAGCTAGATATATAATGCAGTTAAAACCTTCACTAATAAGAATATAATATATACTGATAAAATATGACCGAATTTCATCTGTGATGAATTTGGCAATCAAGGGAGAAAGGCATTAATAGACCAAAGAGAATTATGATTGTGATCACCAAAAGGGAGCATCATCTCATCAGAAGCACCAAAACCCAATTGTTCTTGTGGATTAATCAAGTCCATGAACCATTGCTGCCTCTGCATGGCATCCATATTGACCTCAAAAGCCTGCCTATCCCCCTGCAGCTGCAAAGGTGCAATCTCCCCACCATCACCACTAGGTCCAGCCCCAGATGAGGATGATGTTGCTGCTGCCGCCATTGCTTTTGCACCTTGTGGATTATCAACCATCACTTCACCAAATGTCTCAATCCTCTTGTTAATCTCCTTCAAGTTCTGATCAATCAGCCACCCCAGATCATTCAGATCCATCATATTCAAGTTGTTCAAGCTCTTCCCTGTCAAGCCCTGAAACATTACCTGTGTTACCTCCTTCTCACGGTTGTCTTTCCTCTGCTTCTTGAGCTGCTCGTTGGCTTTGGCGATTCTCTGCCCTAGAAAACTCTCTTGGTTCACCATTTTCTTGCTCTGCTCCATCTCAGGCATGTTCTTGAACTGAGCCAGCACTCGTTGAACCCCTAGAAGAGAGGGCCACACCTCAGGCTGTGAATCATATGGGCTGTGAATGATTGCACAAGCTTCAATCCCACAAAGGGTACTTAGCTCGCTCACCTTCTTCATTAGCCCCTTCTTCCTTTTCTTGAAGGTTGCTTTTCTTGCAGAATCATTAGTAATGTATGCAAGCTTCACCTTCTTTCTAGTCATG